>MPUH01000706.1:0-39424 GCA_001970955.1 Stentor coeruleus | reverse complement strand
GTAAAAGTGTATATCTGACTAGCTAACCACCCCATTTTTGAAGGGATAATTATTTCTGAAAAAACAATCTCTGAATCTAGCCAATTGACACTTTTTTCTAATGCTAAACTAGACAATGAATATATATTTATTAAAGACCCTGTGCGAATTATAGTAATGACATACCTAATTCAGTATTGCTTTACAATGAATATATATTTATTAAAGACCCTGTGCGAATTATAGTAATGACATACCTAATTCAGTATTGCTTTTCATTTGGCTTGGTGAGTGATCAGAATCCAGTAATGTTGCTAATTCATCTTTGAGATTCAAAAGTTCTCCAAGATTATTGTCAATTAATTGATTAGTTTCTTCATTTCTTCCATTTACAGGATTTTCACAATCTGCAATATTTAGTTGATCTCCTCTATTTGGTAGGTTAATGAGGGAATAAGGTACAAGACTTTCAAGAATATTATCAAGGTTTATGCATTTAGAGATTATTAAGGAAAAATATTTTAGTTATGCTTAGGTGTATTTTAATGCTATAAAAGATAAGACAGACTCTATATTTTAATACATTTTATATGCTTGCGTAAGATATTTATATATTATTTAATAATCTTTCATTTTTACAATCATATTTAATATCACTTTTACAATTCACTAGAACTAATTACTTAAAAAGCACATAAAAAGAATTCTCCTCTATTCTCCCCGCCTAAAAACTTTCTGTTCCAAGTCCTATTTCTCAGAATTATTTATAAAAATCCTAAAAGAGACCTATAATTTTTCATCAAAGTTCCATAATTCTTTTCCATAAAAGTTACTTTTTCCAATACTCCAATCTAAGCATTATTTCCTCAGATTATCTAGCACCCTATTACCCGCTTTCCTCAAAAGCAAAGCCAAAACCAAAAATCTCATAGTTTTCATCAAACTTTCACAATCTCTCTAGTCTTAACACCCAAAGCAATCTTCCCATCACTAACCCAATTTTATCATCTTCCAAACTTCAATAAAATTTACAAATCCTCAAAAATCTCTAATAATCCTATATAAAAATACTATCTGACCACACAATATTCCAAATAAAATAATGCTTTTTCAACAACATGAAGATTCTCAGAGATTTGCCGAATTAGAAAAGCGCCTAATCTCACTCGAAGATAAATTCGATTTCAAAAACTTATCAGAAACCCTTCATTCCACTTACCAAGCCTCTTTTGACGACTGGCTTTCAAGCAGTCTAACCGTAAGTTGCATTAAAGAAGAAATGGATCGTCGCTATAAACGTAGCAGGGCAGAACTATCAGAGTTTACCAGAGACTTTAAAAAATCAGAAAAAGATATGAAAGACTTACAAGAAAAATACTCAACTTTAGAAGAAGATTTTTTGAAAACTAAATCTTTCATATCAGATATGATGATTGATTTAAAGCTCAAAGCTTACAATGGGGATTTAATTCGAGTTGAAAGGATTTTAGATACAAAATGCTCAAATGGGACAGCTAATGAACTAGCAGAAAAAATCAGATACTGTGCTAAGAGTGATGAAATGGTAGCGGTACAAAAGTATTTGAAAGACCTGGAAAAAAGAATAGAGGAGGAGTTTTTCAAAAAGCAAGAAGCATCAGATCAGTTAGAAAAAAGTAAAGAAAAGCTTTTTGAAACTTTAGATATGTACTCAACCAAAGAGCAAACAAATGGAGTAAGTCAAAAATTTTACCAGAAAACCGTGAAAATTGACGCAGAAATCGCTGAGACCCAAAAAAAGCTGATGACCCTATACGAAATGTTAGACAAAGGGTTTAAAAACCTCGGCTGCGAACTAGGTGACAGAGTTTCATTCAAAGATCTAAACAACCTAGCACAAGAAGTAGCAACAAAAGCAACCAAAGTTGATTTCACAAGATACATGGCAGATATAAACCCAAAAGTATCTGGTTTTCAAAACGAACTTGGGGTTTTTAACAGAATAATCCGTGAACAAGAACAAGCAATGCTAAGACTCGATGAAGTTCTTTTAGAAAAAGCTTCAAAAATGGAAACTCACGATTTATACCAAAAGCTTTCATTAATAAGCAAACATTCAGATATCGAATACAAAATCGACGATATGCTCAGCAAACAAAAAAAAGTTCAAGAAGATTTCAATGACATCCAAAGCGACATGCGACAAATGCAAACTCAATTTTCAGAAATGCAAACTTTTTTCTCTAAAAAATCAAGTGATGCAATGGAACTCAAGTTTTTAAAAGATCTGATTTTAGATATGCAAACTAGCATTTCATATAAAGCTGATAGAACAGAAACTTTGAATTGTCTTGAGCAAAAAGCTGGATGGGGGGATTATAATCATTTATCTCAATCTTTAGAATCTGTACATAGGCAGATTAAATTATTAGCTGTACAAGTTGGGGCAATTGAAAAATTAACAACACCTACAGGGAAGGTCCGAAATGCGGAAAAAACCCAAAGGGAGTATTTTAACAAAATTACCAATAGACTGGTTAATTATGTTGTTACGTCAAAACCAACTGTGGATGATCCCCCAATGCCTGAAGAAATTAAAGCGTTTATGAAAGTTCCGATAACACCAAAAACTGTGGAGATTAAAACTAGAGTGAATACCCCGCATAGGAGGACGCATTACTCGTTTGATCAGTTGAATAATGTGTGATTTAATATTAGTAATTGGAATATTTAAGGTTTGAAGATTTTTTTGATGATTAAATAATGAGGTTTTAACAGTTGAAAGAGAAGTTTTTTGTAGATAATTTTAGGAATGATGGGTTTTTGTGTATGAATATAGGAAAATATTATTGAGTTTGTTAATAATTAGCAAGATTTGTTTGTAAAATAGATTGAAATCATATATTCTATATCCTACACATACACGGTTATTACTTATGACTAATCATCAAAGGAATTAGCAAACATCTGTGTGCTCGCCAAAGCTTCAACAAAAACTTTTTCATTACCAACAAAACTATCTACTACCTTCCTAACCCTTTTAACTTTTCTTATTGTCTTCAAAGAAAACTTATCTAGAATTCCTTTCCAATACCTCCTTAGGGTCATGGCAATCTTCACTGCATTATCTTGATTTTCTTTAACCTTATCAAACATATTCAATCCATCAAAAATATAATCTTCTTTTATCTGATTCATCAAACTTGGTTCAAGTTCAGCTACTTCGCTAGCAAGTCCACTATAATACTGAACTCGATTTTTCACATTTTGTTCATCTAGCATTACCCAGATTATATTAGAAAATTTCTCTCTAATTTTCTTTTCTACATTATTAATCCCAGCAAGAACAGGTACAGGAGCTTCAAGTAATTCTCTTAAATCATCAGGAATAAGAGGAATAGTCAAACTAGTCCAATTTAAAGGACGGATCAAAGCTCTCATAGCAAGGACGCATGAAGTTACAAGGCCAAGATTATATGAAGCAAAAATAACAGACTTCTCTTGAACCAAAGCAGCTATTAACCAACAAAAATGCTTAAAAGGCAAAGATGAAAAAAGAGGTACACAAAGCCAAGGGATATCTAAAGTACTTATATCAATAGGTAAAGGGAATTTTAAACAATCCAAATTTGTTGTAGACAAATTCACCTCAACAAGTTCTTCAATATTCACAATTTTCCCTAATCTTTGTAAAAGCTCAATACCTTCTTTAGTTACATTTATATTACAAAGTTCACTATTATTTTCTGTATTTGATAAATTCTTCATAATATCCATCCTATATAAGCGTTTAAGGAATAAAATGCTACATAGAACTTCATAATGTAATTCAAAAGCTGGAACATAACTAGAAATGCAATAACATTTCGAAGTTACCCATTCAATACCTTCATGTTCAGTAATATCTTCTATAAGTAAACATGTGAAATAGACAACTTCACGATTTGCATTAGGTAGGTCTGTGGCTTCACTAAAACCTGGGGTTTCATTTCTTAGAGTAAAAATAAAACAATTTCCATTACGTTTACTAGGGATTTGACCATATATAAGGTTATTGAGCTCTGATGCTGAATTTGTAAGTTTAAGTTCACGGACGTCTTTAAATATTAGAGATAAGCCTGGGATTACTGCTTTCATTGCTGGGGATATTGATGATGATGTAGGGTATTCAAAAAGAATCTGCTCTTGAGGTTTGGATTTTAAAGTAAAAGGGTTTATGCCGATTACGAAAAAACCTTCGTAAATGCAGGTGCTAAATTCAGTGTCGATACCGTTATCAGGTTGAGGTTGAGGGGTTTTGGTTGGTGCTAAAGCTTTGGCTGGGATGTCGGCTGGTCTTTCTATTTTAGGAAAGAAAGGTTTTGGTTTTTTCAAAGTAGAAATACTTGCAGATTTCGATACCGATATTTCTTTAGTTTTTATCAGAGTTTCAGGGAATTTATAATTTTTTATAAGACTTTTAAGTTCTTCATTTTCTTCCTCTAGGTAGGCTGAGTAATTTTTTAGCCGTTCGTGGGTAAGTTTAAGCTGATTATGCTCAGAGCTAAGCAGAGAGTATTCATAAAGTAAGCTATTAAATTTCTCTTCCCAATTTTCACTCATGTATGTATTATTTGAAAATTTCTTCACTGCGATGAANTTTCTCTTCCCAATTTTCACTCATGTATGTATTATTTGAAAATTTCTTCACTGCGATGAATTATTTGATTTCCAAGAAATGGTTTTTTTAATACTTTTAAAGATTTTAGGTAAAAATTTCAACTATAAATGCTGATATTATGACTAGGAAAAACTTGAAGATATTGTATAATTAAAGGTGTTTGAGACAACTTTTCAAAAATAATTTACAGTATTTTTGATATAAACTTAAGCCTAAAACCCTAAGATTTCATATTAAATACATACAAAAGTTCATATAAAGGTATTAAAGTGTTTATACTTATATAATTATACTTTAAATTTATATTTTCAATATAAAAAAGCATCATAATTTCCACCTAAAAGCTTCCTGTTATTTATCATATAAAACTATCTGAATACAATAAAAACATTTAATTTTCTTAGTTTGCAATATAAATTTTTACTAGACTAATTCTATTATATATTTTCCTATTTATGTGTTAAAATGCTTAGCAATTGCTGCTTTAGTCAATGAAGGTGACTCAGCATGTATAAAATGACCAGTATTATCCAAAACCTCTATTTGAACATTAGGAAACAATCTAGTATATAAACTTTTTAGAGGCTGGTTATTTTCAAGCAAAGGGCTTTTAGTTGTGTGTATCGAATTTTCTCCAACAATTGCCACAGTTGGTCCTTCAAACTTCCCATCAGGATCCTCCCATCCTCCAAGCTCATCAATCCCTTCAACCAAATACTCAATGCCAACTCTCCATGTAAAATTCTTATCACTTCCTTTAAGATTACTTGATATCAGATGGACTATCCCTATATCTTCAAAGGACTGTTGGCATATAGCCTCAATTTCTTTACGTGTTTTACCTTTTATATCAGTATTTTTTATAAAGTTCAAATAATCTCTTATATGTCCATAGTATTTTTCCATTATTCCCATATAGCTTAATGGTGCGATATCCATAATACATAATTTTTCTATACGTTCTGGATATAAGCATGCTAAAGCCATGGCAGTTTTTCCACCCATTGAATGACCGACAACTGTTGCTTTTCTTATTCCTTGAGCATTCATTAAAGTCAAAACATCATGGGCTTGTGTTTTGTAATCCATGCCTTTTGCATGAAAACTTCTTCCATGATTACGAGCGTCTAAAAAGTAGTGTTTACCTTTTATGCTCCTTGCAGTGGAGGTGAGGTTTAGACTGTTACCCAAAAGGCCGTGAAGCCAAATGAATTCTTTGCCAATACCAACACTGAAATGATTTAGCATATTTATTAAGTTTTTGAAGCTGGATTTAAGGTTTAGTGAATATTTTTTATAATTAGATAGAAATTTGTGAGGTTTTAGGGTGGAATTTTAAATTAACCTGGTGGAGGTAATTATAAAATATATGCTTAGGTCTTAATATTGATATTATCTGTTTAATAGTAATTATATCATAATATACTATACTAAAGTTGCAAAATAAGAAAGAATTTACACTTATTCAATCGATAAAAATATGATTAAAGGATTTGCGTCAAAATAAAACCCTATAAGAAATTTACTAAAATTATAGTTGGGAAAGGTTTAATTAAAATCTCAGTCAAAAACATCAGAAATTACGATGCTTAATTCATATGCAGGTTCCATTGCAGGGTTTCCACCTGTGCATGCTTGACTATATAACAAATTACTTTTAACAGAAATTTCTCAATCATTTTGTAGACTATCTGATAAACAAATATCCAACTTAGCCTAAAATTTTTCATAAATCTCACCAAAATATATAAAAAGTATAATTCTAATCTCATACCAAAAATCTTATATCTAGCTAAAAATAGCTTAATTCACATAGAAATCCAACTATAAATGCAGCTTCACAGATAGTACCTGCATTTAAGAGCGATAATATACCATATTAATCCAAGCCTCCTTATCATAATTTTGCCCGAAATGAAGTTTTATATTATAAAATTATAAATCCAAGTTTAAAAAATTATGACAAAAAAAAAAATACACCAGGATTATTTATATATAATATAATATAAATATAGACATATATATATGTGTAAATAAATGTATAGTAGCCTATAGTTATAAATATGGCCGAATTCAATTCCAATCAAGATTTAGACAATCCACTTCTATGCCAAAACGATGACGATATTGATAGTTGCCCTATATGCTCATGTGCAGCTTTAATAAACCGGATGGTTTACGAATACAACAAGCCTCACAATAGGATCGAAAACATTATCCTAGCAGGGTTTCCAGGTAAATGCATCTACAATTATTCAGGATTTTTAATTGCATTACTCGCAATATTGTGCTTTGTTCCATTTATAGGCATTATTTCCATAATTTTACTCAGTTTATTACTACTAGATTTAAAGAAAAAATACCTTGAAAATAGAAAAATAGTAAAAAAACCTTGGAAAAATATGCTTGTTATAGACAACAGACCGATGACATTTTTTTTTGCAACTTTTACTACAAGAAACTTGAATCAATTATATGATAAAATCCCATATGGCATTCCTGAAAGTAAAGTAGATGAATTGCGTGAAAAAATTGAAAAAGTATTGCTTGAACGTCCAATTATTACTGTATGCTCATCAACTGCAAAAGCTGCGTATAAAAATTTTAATAGTCCGTGTGGTGCTATTACTTTTCTTACTATTATTTCATTTATAACCACTGGGATTGCTATCACGATAATCTACTTTACTACAAAAACTAGATTTTAGGTATTTTATACTAAGCAAGGCTAGTTAGTTTTAATTTGTTTTTAAGTTTATTTATATATGAATTTATAGTTTTCTTCAAAGATTTATGTATAATTTCCAATCTTCAGAGTCTAATATTTTCTGATTATCAGTCTTTAGAATCTTATGCTTCCTGATTTTCAATCTTCAATGCTTTCTTATTATAAGTTAGGTGATATTATTTTTATATAAGTTGAGTAATAAATATATAAAATGTTTTAGACTAAAATCTCAAAATTTGTAAAGTATTGCAATGAATTGCTCAGAAATATTAATACTTTACTAGTCATAGGAATTCATCTGCTGCACGTTGTATTATATAATTAATTTACATAAAACTATTAATTTTAGAATGGTACTGAATAAAACACAAATAAAAGTGAAAATCCTATGGCTTAAGCAATGAAAAAATAAGTAATAATCTCATACGATTGGAAAATAATCTTGCTTTAATCTTATAAAAAATGCTTAGTATTATTAACTCTATCAGAAACGCTGAAGAAAGGCAAATAACTGTCAAGAAAATATAAGTCCTAGAAGATAAAGTCAAGAGGGAACAAAACTCTTCTGCTAATATTTAAATTAAAACTTGATGATTAGATCAATTTATAAGATTATCTCTGATTTTTTGCCAAAATCTCAGTAAATTACTTGTAGTGTATCTGACATAATAAATCAAGTTTTATAAAATCAAATATGAAATAAAGAGAAGGATAAACCATATAAGAAAGCAATTAAAATAAAAATCAGGTCTTAAGAGTCAGGCTTATTTTATTACTCTGGGTAATTTAAATGCATACTAGTCTATTATAATAAATATGGACCAGCCAAATTTGAGTCAAGATTTAGACATGCCTCTCATATGCCAATATGATGATAATATTGACATTTGCGATTCATTTTAGACATATGCAGCATTTTGAACCGAACGGTTTACGAGTACAATAAACCTCACAATAGAACTGAAGGTATTATCCTTATGGGATTTCCAGATAAGTTTATTTACAACTATTTTATACAAAATAAACTACAAGATAAAATCAAGCTAATTAGTAGCCTAATTAAAGATTACATAAAAGCAATTTATAGCATAATAATAGCCTTATTTATTTATATTTAATAATGCATTATGATTGATTATATTTGAAAAATTATTTAACTCTTTGAATAATTTTTAATATTATATAAATCAGCAATATTATTTGTAACTTTTATGTTATTACAATTTCATCTACTTTAATTGGTATCTCCTTACTAGAATTCTTTTTAAACTAGAATAGATCTTACTAGTAAACTTAGATTATTATTAATTTTTTAGTAATATTACTAATATATGATTTTTAAAAGATATATTAATAATCTAATCAATTCATAGGAACCTTAAGTCTTTGTTATTATATATAAAAGATGAATATAAAGAAGCAGTGATATTACACTTCAATGAATTTAAAGCACAAGTTTAACATCTTTGCTTGATACGAAATTTATAATAGATGATAAAAGTATCAAAGTGCAGATCGATAAATTTTAACTTGGGAAACATAAATATGAAAGAGGCTACTATGTGAATGGAGTTTGGGTTCTTGGAGGTGTCGAAATTATAAGAGACAAAAAGTTTTTTTGATAATTGTTCCTGATAGGTCGAAAAAAATTTAAAGTAGGAGTTGTAAATATTTTTGACCTGGTTCAATAATAATTACAGATTATTTGAAGGGATATTACCATCTTAAGTATCAATATTATACCATTAATAGCGAAAATGATATTGGCTCATATGAGAAAGCTTTCTTCAAGTTCTTATTTATTAGAAGATACTGTATTCTGAAAGAAATCAAAACTTTAATTATATGAGCACTAAAGAATAAATGATTAAAATAACAAAAGTTGATTCTAATGATCTTTTAGACATTATTTATCAATGCATTAACTCTTTTGGTTCTTCAACTTATATGAATCTTTAATTAGATTTAAAACAAACTTAGTTACTTTTAATGTATTTTTAAACTATTTTAAATTAAAAAAATATACTTNTAATGTATTTTTAAACTATTTTAAATTAAAAAAATATACTTTTTCTTCAGGAAGTATTAAGATTTAATCAATCCATAGAAATCTTTAGCACTTATTATTTTCATTGTTAAATATAACCCGAATTGCTCATCTTTATTAATAGGCAGATTAATAAGCATATAATTATCATTCTTAAAAATTCTAAAGTGATTTTAGGTAATTAATTTGATAAATTGGCTTAACACACAACCTAATTAATACACAATTAACCTAAACTTAATAAACTAATACTAATCTAATATCAATATATATTTCAACTAAACATATCATTTATATAATATTTTCTCTCAATCTCAAGTTCTATTTCTAAAACCTATACACAATTAATCAACTATATTTTCTCCCTTATCCATAAAATCCCTTCACTCATCTTAATATCTCATAACCCTAAACCTTAAATAAACTATAACCCAATTCTGTCTCCCAAAATTTTACCCTATCTTTTCTATCCATAATTCCAACACTAACAGGATCTTCTTAATTTCAATAGTAAAATCCAAAGTTATATCCTATAAATCGTATAATCATATACCACTTACCGTTATAATGAAGTTCATAATAACTCTTTGCTTAGCACATCTCGCTTTCTCAGCCAGAGTATGTTTACCAAAGTCTTGGATCTTGGAATGGCACTTCACCCCAGATGATTATATCAATTTTGCCCTTACCCTAAACGCTGAAACCATAGAATCCTTTGGTTGGGTTGGTGTAGGATTCAAACTTGATTCTGATGGTGCAGGAATGGTAGGTGGTGATATAGCTATGATAATATTCCCAGATTTACCTAAAGATACTTATTCTGAAAGCAATAGACTTCCAAAACTTGATTCTGAGTATGGGGGAAGTGATGATGTAATAGAGCCGTTTTACGACCCAGCACAAATGAAGTATAGTTGGAGGAGGAGGGTTTTTTCTGGGGATTTTTATGATAAGAAGTATGAAAGAGATGCTGAAATGCAACTGATGTGGGCTTGTGGGCTGATGATGGGTCCGACTCAAATTAAGCACTTTGCAGGGAATAGGGATAGATTTCATATAGTTTTGTCTGAAGATTTTACTTATGGATGTGAAGGATCTTTTTTAGCGGCGTAGGAGATAAGTATTAATAATCTTTAGATAACAGAAAAGTGTTTATTGAGGTTTTAGGTGCTGTTTACTTTAAAATACTTATTTTTAGTAGGATTTGCAGAGGATTTTAGGTTTTTTTATGTAGTTTCAAGGGTTTAAGAGATTTTATAGTTAGGAAGACTTTTAGTTTAATATTTCTTAAGATTACTATGTTGGCAGGCAGTTTGTATAAAACACCATATTTAAACATAGTTTTTAGGTTTTTCCAAAGGGTTTATAGAATTTCCCTATAAGGCCCATAATTTTTCTTCAGAAATATGCTTTATTTATACCTTAGGAGTTGTACAAACAAACTATGACAAAAATTATAATTTTTTCGCATTTTCCTATAGAAAAATATATAAACCTAATGTAATAAAAACTTCTATTTAGTATAATCGATAAGAAAAAGATGCAAAAACTGATAGTGAACCTTTGTGCCTATCACTGGATATAAAAACATTAGCTTTGATACATTTATTAAAGTTACTAGTTCAAATGGTCGAATTTTAAATGGAGAAAATAAGCTGAACTATACCTTGCAGTTTATTTCAGAGGCATCAACAAAGGACTTGACCAAGTGTTTTATCTGATTTGGCCCAAAAAAAGCCTAAGCTTGAGGGACAATATAAAATAATTAGTAAGTCTTTTAAAAGTAAAAATCCAGATGCTATGCAATTAAATATCCAAATTCTATTAACTATATGCATTTTATTATAATAGTTTGTTTGATAAATGTATATTATATGATAATATCTATGAAAACAGCTTGTATTAGAAAATAGTGTTATAAAGTTATTAAAGAAATATTTATAGTATAAACTAAATATAAAAGTCTTAAGAATATATAGCATAATATTTAATAGTTTATCGCATGTTCAAGCATGCACTCAACTGATTATCTCTATAAAATTATTAAAGCATTATAAATATAGTGATAATCAAAATCTATAGCATATTTATCAAATAAACTATTTTCATATATAATTCTCCTATCAAAAATATAATCATATCAAATCTTTAATAAGTCATCTTATTAACCATTTATACTAAGGTGTGATGCAATACTTCAAGCGCTTATCCATAATCTCTGAGTCAATAAAGTCACAAGCATAGTCTAAAAGTTTATCAAGCCCGCATAATAATTGAGCCAGAGCTAGAAAATTATTATAAAGAAATCGTCAAAAAAAAAATAAAAGATTTAGAAAGCTTAACTAGAGAAGCCCAATAAAATCCAATAATATTCATCATCCAACTAATACCCAAACATCAATAATACAGTAGCCCTAAATTCTTGTTTCAATGCTTCTTTAGAGAATTTGCTAACCCTTAACAAAAAATTTCAATTTTTTTTTTACATTCTATGCTTCAGGGATTCTATCAAGGCTTCCAAAATTCAGTCAATATCAAATCAGATGTAATTAGGCCATTAAATACTTTATTTACAAGAGGTAAGGCAAAGACAATTTACAAAAGTCTAGACGTAGCCTACTCAATTGCGAATAATATACTAAACTTTGCTTCCTTGTCTTTGAAAGCATAAATTAAGTGCATATTAAAACTGATTAACAAAAAAACTAAGCTTACTCCAAAAACTTTCAATAACTGCACATTTCTTCTTTCCATTTAGAGACAAAATATAAATATATAAAATTTAAATAGCTCAAATTTTGTCCTAAAGCAGCTTATTACTTGTATTTACTATTAAAGCAATACCGAAAATTTCCTTATATCAAATTAGGCTATTCAGTAATACATAGATAACACAATAAATAGCTTACTTCACACTTAATATTTTCATCAGCTTATTGATCTATATATAAGAATTTATTATTTAATATAAAAAATGCATTTTACCTTAACTCATAATAGTAGTTCGAGGTGCTAAAATACGCAATTTATATAAATTGGAAACTAAAATAGCACTTTGAACTGAACAATTAATTATATCATAAACTGCTTCGAATTTTTATATAAATATATGTATTGTTTATATCAATCTTATCCTAAAAAACAGAAATCTTAATCTTCTTTAAAACGATTTTAATAAACTGATTTTTCCTACTCCATACAAACCTAATTCAATCTTAGCCCAAGCCTTTCTGTCTATACCAAAACTAATCAAAAACCCTTAAATACCACATATTTCTAATCTATTAGAAGCTCCACTTTTTAATCCCAAAATTATAAAAATCCCTTTCTCAGATTCATCTTCTAATGTAAAACATATAAATTTCACTACAACTAATTATCTCATTTTTCAAGCCTGAACAAGTGCATTCCTTAATAAATCTTAAAAAGTCATGCTTTACCCAAATTAAAAAAAAATCAAATCCATCAAATTAAATATTTGATATAAAATAACTTCATGAATTTGATTTACGAAAGCACACCTCATAATTAATCTTATATTATGAATGTTTCATAATTAAGCTAATAATGGAACCAATCCATAAGCCAAAAAGCTTCTCAGAGTGTCCAATTTGTTCAAAAATCCTATCCTCCAAACAGAACCTAAAGCAACACCTTAACATCCACACCGGTAACAAGCCTTACAAATGCACATTCGAAGGCTGCCAGATCTCATTCAAGCATGCCAGTCAGCTGTCTAACCATAGAATCCTCCACCATTCAAATAGTGTAACCTTGCAGCCTGACTTCAACGACTTCAGAGCCTTTGTAAAACTCCTTATCTCCGCACTTCATGGCAAGCAAGTTTATAATTTCACAGTACCAAAAGGGCCTTTTACTGAAGATGATGTAAAACTCCCAATTATATCAAAACCACAAGAAGGTGTTGAACTGCCTAGTTTTGACGATATAATAGACTAAAGTAATTAATAAATATTGTCTTGGATTGAAGAAAAGGCTCAAAAGTGAATTGGGCGAAAATAATGAATGATGTGAAATGGATTTTTGAGGATAAATGGAAGAACATGTTAGTAGTTCAGATATTTAAGTTTAAGATTAAAGTGTTCTAAGAAAAGGTATATCCTGATATCATCCTTGCAGTTTGATTTGGCTATGAAAAATTCAGAGGTTGAAAGGAAAGTTGTGGTAAAAGACCTTAGGTTTAGATTTTATATATATAATTCGACTTTTTTTTATGGGTTTGGACCTGATTTCTGATATTTTAATTAAGTTTCAAACTGGCCATACAGAATAAAGGGAATATTGGTGTTTTGATGGGACAGAAACTTTAAGAGGCTAAAAAAAATACAATTTTGATATAATGAGCATGTAGAACTATATTAATTTACTAAGAGCTCAGGAATAAAAAGACTGCAGGTATTTTGTTAGATGAGAAATTAAAAAAGATAAGGAAAAGGCTTTGGCAATTTATAAAGCGTTAAAACTAAGGAGAGATAATACGCCGAACTATACAAAGTCTTGTTTATTATACTTTTCAGACAAAAGTACAGTTTTTAATGCTGAAAAAGGAATACTTGAAACGAGTTTGTTTGAAGCTGAAAATGAGTTAATGAAACTGAATTGAATTCCTTTCAGAAAAATAATACTCTACAAAGCCCACAACTCAACCCAAAAAAAGTCAAAGGTTTCCAACAAAATCTCAAATTTAGTTCATTCGATGATTCCTAAACATCAAAAAACTTTTAGAATAAGCCAAAATTGAACGTAAAACCAAATCCACATCATAACAAAAAATATAAACTACAAATTCTCATAAATAATCTTAAAGCTGAACAATTAGAAAATGGAAAACTTAAGTTCATAAAAGATAGAATGATTTCATCAAGCGTATCAAATTTCAATAAAATCTTAAAAGAATTCAGCATTGCAAGTAAGAACTTGAAAAAGTTATTAAAGAAAACTATAAATTACACGAATCATTAGAAGATCTTAGTAAAACGAGAAAGTCTTTTCAATTGTCTTTTTTATCATTGACTTTCCTAACTGTCTGGAGCATCCTAACCAAAACCACTTTTACCAGTAGTATGAAAGTTATGAGTTTAATATCAAAACCATTTAAATACAAAATTAAATGCATAGCCTTAGCTGATGAAATCTCAGAAAAATTTTTTCTATAAAACTGATCTTGGATAAATATCATGCTTTACCCTTAGACTATATAAAATATTTCAATAAAAAATCAAAACCTGCAATTCCTCAATCAAAGGTTGCATGTTTATAATCATTTAACCCAATTATCATGCTGTGATTTGAGGTAAGTTTGATATAATAAAAATCGGTTAAATCTTTTATTTTTAGATAGTTTCCTCAGAATTATTGCTTATCCAATATGCTCTGTTTTAGGTCTCTATAAATAGAGGGTAAGAATTTTCTGTAGTTCCTGAGTTTTCAACTTAGTATTTTATTATAACATTATATATTCAATTTATAAAATATTTAAGCATTGTTTATTGAAATCACTGTTAATTATTATTGAAATTCTTGAAAATAATGAGGAGAAATGCAAACTACACGAAATTTAAAACCTATAATACCTGTAAAAATTAATATCTTTTTATTTAACTATCTACTTCTAATGATTATCATCTTGATTTTCCATATGTTTCTTCCCATTTATCCACACTTCATTAGCACTAGTTCCATTCTCATAAAAATGTATAACAAGTCCATTTTTCTCATTGTTTTCCCATTCTCCTTCATATCTTTCTTTACCAATAAACTCTATACCTTTTCCATGCCTCTGATTATTTTCCCATTTCCCTTCATATTTCTGATTTTTCTTAGTAAAAAATAATATTCCATATCCACATCTGATATCTTCTTTCCATTGACCACTATATTTCGACCCATCATTATATACGCATTCACCATGACCCTCTTTTTTCCCATTATTAAATTCCCCTTTGAATATGCTTCCATTAGAATAATTATAAATTCCTAGACCTTGGGGCTTCCCATTTCTAAACTCACCTTCATAGCTATCTCCTGTTTTATAGAACATCACCCCAGGACCATCTGGCTTATCATCTTTTAATTTCCCTGTATAAACTCCTTCTGGTAATTCATGCATCATATCAGGCTTCCTTTCTTCTTCTAAAGTATATTTATACACTTCTTTATAAAACTCAATCAGCTCATCATTAATTTTCTGCTCAAAAGATTGTATTATATCATTTGTAAGATTTATAGTATTTACCAAACTAATTATTCTTTTCCTTTCAACTGACATAGCTTTTAGAGTTTTTTTGCTTTGGTCATTTATTTCTTTCAGTCGTATATTTGTTATTTTTATTACTTCCTGTTCACAGTGCTGTAGTTGTAGTAGAATTGATGATAAAATCATCTCTTTTGTGGGTGGGTAATATTGAGACAAATCGTGGGGTTGGCCTTGTTTTGCATGAGACTCTGAACACTGCCTACAAAAAAGACTAGGAAAATTTCCACAATTGCATATAAACTGGGCTTTTTTTCCACAATCAGGGATGTAGCACTTGTCCATTTTATGTATATTCAAATAGAGATTTCCTTAGAAAATCCTAGAAGAACTCAAAAATATTAAAAAAGACTTGCAGCCTAAGACTATCATTTGAATTCTTAGATACTTTTCTCCTTATCCAACTAGAAAATTTTTCCGAATTTTTGTTTAATTCTATACAAGTATTAAAACTTTTCAAAGTTCTTTTCATATCTTTATATGCTATCCCAAGCTTTTAGCTCTAATAAAATTATAAAAGTCTACTTACAGTTTAATAAAAAGCATAAGCTAAATTAAGTCTCTTTAACTTCAAGCTATAGAAAATCAAACTATTAACTAAGTAAAAATTAAGAAGCTAAATGCTGCAAAATACTTAAAAAAATAAAAATTTTGCTATAGGAAGCTATACATTTTGAGCTATGTTTCTAGTCAAGGACTGAGTTTGAGTAAGTTTTTTAAGCAAAAAGCCTATTTAATTGAGATATCCAATTTAAATTTTCAAAAAAAGTATAATCTTCCTACTTTTTCTAGTGGTAATAATATGGAATAGTAATTTATTGTTGTGAATGCTGAGTGCAAAAATTTAAACAAAATAAAATATCTAATCATTTTATTTAATCCACAATATAGACGGTAACTCTAACATATTATACAAATNTGATATTATAAAAAAAATTAAAGAAATAGATGGTATTGAAATTTACAGGTAAGATATTGAATAGATTTAAATTTAAGATTAAACTTAAAAAATATTTTTACTAATAATGCTGAGTGCAAAAATTTAAACAAAATAAAATATCTAATCATTTTATTTAATCCACAATATAGACGGTAACTCTAACATATTATACAAATCGTTTAAGTTTTCTCAACAAAAAATATTTATATATTATCTTTCTCAAAACTTCATAAAACCAAATTACTATAGATATTAATCGTAAACGATTTCCTTCTTTCCTAATTCTAGCCTTATTTTCCAATTGATCTTATATTCAAATTTTTATTTTGATGCAACTGAATAAATGGTACTAAAATAACTAGGCTATAATTTTTAAATGTTCGCTGGGTCATTTTTCAGCATGTTTTCGAACTACCGCAACTTATCCTACAGTTTAGATGCCTTATTAGACAACCCAGACGTAACATTAGAAAAAGTCCTTGAAGAAGAAAATGTTGTAAGTCAAATAGGCATGCAAAATGCTAAACTCCTTGATTTGTAAGAAAAACTTAGCCTTTCTCGAGATAAAATCGAAGCACTTTTTACTTTTATTACAACAATGCCTGAAGAAGGAGCAAGTAAAAGTAGGTGTTATAATTTCCCTTTTATATCTACTGAAATTTTATGTTCTGATTGCCCTCCTTTACAAGATAGGATTTTCGCCGATAGAGAGCTTATGAAGAATTTCCTCAATTTTTTGTGTGGTGATGGAAATATTACCTTAGCTGGGTATTTCAGCAGGGTCTTTCAAGCATTTTTTAACAAACGGCCTGATGAGTTTTTGCAGATACTTTCGGACTTAGGCTATTTCGTAGATCTTACCAAGCTGATTCATTTACAGTCAATCTCAGAACTAATAATTCGTCTCCTTCTTTGTGAATTCCGTGTTGAAAGCTGCTTCATAACAGAACGCAAGCAGCTTCTTCACCAAGTCCTCGAAGACCTTAACAGTGATTCTCCTCTAAAATCCAAAGGGGCAAGCCAAGTCCTCAGCGAGATAATTTTCCGTTTCGGTGACATAAATTCTAAAGCCAATATAATAGAAGTCCTAATCAGTAAAGAAGTCATGTCAAAAATTATCGACTTAGCCTTTTCAAAGAATCCTACTCATTCATCCTCATCTCTAGCCGTAATAAAAAGTATTCTATATAGTCCTAGTTCAAGAGAACTGATTTACTATAGACATACCCTTTTTCTCAAAGTTCTTGGAGCTAATATTCACAAGTTACCTGAAATTCTAGATAAAAAGCATATAAATATCATCAACACCCTAAAAGAACCTATGGAAGTTTTAGGCTCAGATAGGCTTAAGGCTACAGAAATAATCCTATCATTAGTTAAATTAGAAAGTGAGTATCTGAATAGAATGATATACAATTCTAAAGTTATAGAAAACTTAGTACAACTGTTATGGAGACTTGAATGGAACTCTTTATATCATATACTTTTTCTTCAATTAAGTCAGAGTATTTTATTAGGAAAAAGTTTTGAACTTAAAGCAGCTTTGATAAAGTATTCAGGGTTTCTTGGGAAGATGATATTGAATTTTAGGAGTAGTCCTAGAAAAGTTACGTAAGGAGTATTTAGATATAATCCTAGAGTCCTTCCTGGATATAATGGAGTGCTTATTAAAATCTGCAATATATTGGTCAAATTGTCAGAGAGTTCTTCTGAGATACAAACTTTGTTGAATCAGTATTCCCAGTGGAGGAGTTTTGTTGATGAGGTTTTAATGCCGTTTAATTATTTGGAAAATAGAGAACTTGGAGGAAGTAGCTGTTTAGCAGAGCCTGAAGATTTGTTGTTGGATGAAAGCCCTGATGTGATTGAGGAGAATTCGCAGAAAACTGAGAAAGTTAGTAGTAAGGTTGGCACAGATTATGATAATGAAAGCGATGAAAAGAATCTAATCCATAATAACATTGAGTCAACTGAAGATAGTCAAAAAATTCAAGACTTAGAAAACTGTGAACCAAAAGAAGACCACCCTGAGCCTGATGCACAAGATATGCATTGGTCTGAAAAACCTGATGAAGAGCCTGAACTCCAAGAAGAAGAGGTTAAAGTTCCTCAAACCTTTAAAAACGATGAAGAACCAGAAGAAAAAGAATATAAAAACTATGAAATTAAGTCTGAGGAGATAAAAAATCAAAACGAAGTTGAAACAGCACAAGAGCCAAGAGAAGAAATCGAAGAAGAACCTGAAGACCATAATCCTAATGAAACATCCGCAGCTATCAAAGCTGAAAACCAAGAAAAAGATGAAAAAAATATTCAAGACACAGACAAGGAAGGATTAGAAACAAAAAAAGAGCCTGAAACTAATGAGCCAAAAGAAAAAAATACTATAGAGGATTTAGTTTCTGATCCTTAGACTAGTTTATTATGTGAAGCTTAGATTTTATAATTTTCTATGGCTTTTAATATACATATTCTAATTATCCAGTATTTTTGTGATTATAATTTACCTTTTAAAAGGTTTGAAAATTTATAAATATAAAAACCTTAGTACTCTGTTGCATACATATATAAAAAAGGTGATTGATTATAGTTTAATGTATGAACAGAATAAAAATGTTTTTGAAATTTAGTAAGATAATAAACTCAAGCAAAAAAAATTTTATACATTATAATACTCTAAAATTCATGCCTTTAAAAAACTCTTCAGGTGACAAAGAAACTATAATCATATATTTTATCGTATGTTGCTAAGGTTTAAAGATCTTTGATCTGAAATTTATTTCCTTGTAAAAATGTCCAACAGCTCCTTCTGATAGTCCTCATAATCCCTATAATCACTATCTTAGCCTATATAACCCACTAGTCCCCAATCTTAATCATTATCATGGTTAAAGTTTCTAAGACTAAATTCCAAATCCTCAGTCTAATCCTAGAACCTAAAATTACTTTAAAATATGTACTTTCAAATCTTATTTCTACCCAACAAAACTTTTTCATAGTTTCTTAACCCTTCCTCACTATAAAATCTGCATTTTTAAACCCTTTCACTACCTTTGTCGATCATCAGGGTGAATTTCTTTCAGCCATATTATTTGATTTCCACCATTTCTTTATATAATACTATAACTTTAGTACTTTCGTATTATTTTCTTTATAATCTAGAATATTCTATTATGAACCAAACAAACCACTACGATGTCCTCAGTGTCCCTCAGAATTTTACTGAAAAAGAACTCAAAGTCGCATACCATAAACTTGCCCTTAAATGGCACCCAGATAAGAACTTAAATCATAAACTATTAGCCGAAGAAAAGTTTAAAGATATTTGCAAAGCGTATAATATACTGTCGGATCCACAGAAAAGAATGATGTACGACCTGTTTGGGAATTGCGAAGATGAGGTAATTGAAGGGCATAGTGCAGATTGTGATGAGCAAAGCATTGTTGATTTTATATTGAAATATGAGAATCTTAATGAAGGATATAAAAAATCAGTTAATGGCTCTGAAGCAAGAAGAAAAAGAAGCAGGTCAAGAAAACATTTCAATCAGGAGCTAACAAAATTACTTGATGATTACTTCCCAGAAAACCCCCGAAAGTATACAGAAAAGGTATCAGGAGCGAAAAGTTAGATCATGCAATTTTTAAGAAAAAATATTTTTTAAATAAAATTTACAATTATAATCTGAGTGTTAATACTATATCAAAACTATATAATTGGACTAAATATGGTGAAACCTACTAGATAACTTCTTGGCATTCAACCTGGGTCTGACAATCTGTCTAGCTAAAGGAGTTATAGGAGTCTTCAGCCCTTGGGAAAATTATAGTTTCTGGTCGGGTATCTTTATATACGCATCTGTTTGGCCTGTGAATATGGACGTAGGATGAAGTCGATGATAGCTTGGAATTGAAGAATTTTTTCCTTTTAGTTGCCTCAACGACTTAGCTTAGCATCCAAAGTATGACCTTTGAGAGCGATCTTATTGTCGGATTAGTCTCTAGACTATGTGAAGACAATTAAATGGACACAGTTGAACCTGGCTGCGACATCACTGCAATTAGGCAAAAAATGGTTGATATTCATATAGTCAACCAAGCGAAACAGCGGGGTAATATCATCCTAGTATAAATCCTAGATGGAATATTTAATAAGCCTAAAGCAAATTCTTCTTCTTTATTAATTTGGCAATGGATAAGGAATCATCAGAGAAAATTCTGTCAAAAATATCCCAGCATCCCATTTTAATACAATTCCCTCAACTTCCTTGCATTTCTCATAATAATTTCAAACTTAGTATTATCTTCATTTAAAAATCATTATTAACTTTATTTTAACAAATCATACATATTTTTTTTCGTAAATCTTCTAAATTTTATTATCTAATAATCCTAATTTGTGCATCTTCTCCCGAATTTCATCTCTGGACATATCATAATCCTCTTAAAAAATCCAATTAAAAAAATACCATCATATAATTTCTAGTCTAGAAAAATAAACAATATGGGAAAAAAATTCGGAAAGCTCATATCCGAACTAAAAGATGCAAACGAGGTGTTTTCATGCGATTCCTTCTATTTTGCTACAGGTTTCAAACTTCATTTTATATTCCGAGGCCGTGCACATCTTTTCCGAGTAAATAAAAACACTATTCAAGTAGACCAAACTCTTCAAGATCAAGGGCCGAAACTTATCGGTGAAATTACCCCAAAAAACCTCCGTAAAGCTCTTTGTATAGCCCAACATATAATAACTTTGGCTTTTGCTAAGACCCCAAAATGCTCTGAGTATAATTTATGCTGTATATGTTTTGAACGTAATATTGAAGTACTTTTGGTATGTGGCCATGGGTTTTGTGAAATTGATATTTCAGACTGGAAGAAAAGAGATAATACATGCCCAATGTGTAGGCAAAGCATATGCCAGCAAAAAATGTATGAAAGTATTGAGTTTTTCAAAGATGATAATGAAGTCAAGCAAAGCATAAGCGAGCTATTTAGCTTAATTAATAGATAATGTTAATAATTATGTTTTATTAGAAACAGCATTTTTGTTAAAGGCATTATATGGAATTAATCGAAAATACAATTTTATAGGTTTTTTTGTATAAAGGTAATAAAGATTTTGATATGACAATTTGGTTATGATTAATTTATAGGAAATAGTTAGAAATGATATGAGATTACATTTACGGCTGACTATTCATATAAAAAAAGCTTATTATTACTTTTATATTAACCAAAATTATATTGCGCTGTTTTCTAATAGTTTTATTATGTTTTCATTGAGTATCTGATTTGCTTTATATAGTTCTCTGGTCTGGAATTCAAAGTCCATTGATGAGTTTAGTAGGTTTTGGTACTTTTCTTGCCAAACTCGTAATTCTTGTTTGAACCCATCTGCATCTTGCTTTGCTCTCCTACTTAAAACAGCTAAATGTTCATTTTCTTCTATAAGGTTTCTATTTGCATGATATTTTTGGAGCTTTTCTGCAGTATCAAATTCTAGTTCTTCCAACTTTTTCTCTTGGTCTTTTACTTTTGTTACTAGGGTTTTATTTAATTCTTGAAGTCTAAACATAGTTTTTTTGTCCTCTTCAATTTTTGCTTGTTGGCTTTTGATGATTTTCTCAAGTTCTTTTTCTTTTTTTCTTATGATGCTTGTTATTGAACTTTGGAGTTGAGAGGATTTTTGGTGGGTTTGGGCACTAGTGATTTGTGAGGAATATGAGTCAAGAAGTTTGGTTTTTTCGTTGAGTTCTTCTTGGAGAGAGGCGATGAGATTTTTTTTTTGTTTGATTTCGTTTTCTAAGTGTTTGACTGCGGAGGTTGCCCCGTGTAACCGGTGTTCAAGAGATGAGCTACGATGAAGTGAATTTGAGGTTGTTTCTTGACGGCACTTGTGTGTTGAGAGCTTGTATGAATTTTGGTTATTTGATCTGTTTGAATTATCTGTCAAATTTCTAAGCTGTAATGGTGGAGATTCACGAGCTTGATAATCTTCAGTAACTTCATTATCAGAGTGAGTTTCTAGTATTTTAGGCGGAGAATGCGGCCTTGGTAAAGGACGTTTTTGTTCAGGGCTTTCCATTAATTATCTATAAGTTAACTATTTTGTGCCAGGAAGTCTTGATAAAATGATTTAAGTTTAAATGTGGTCCTATTAGTAGTGCATATATCCGCTGAGGTCGACAAGAGTTTAAGGTAGTCAATAAGTTTAAAAAGTTCTCTATCGTACTTATCATTATGCCAAGTGATAATAGGTATTCCATTGTCAATATGATAAGCAAAGCTATGAACAGCATTATCAACAATAACAATATTCTGTAATTTCCTATTAGAAAAAATCCTTAAATCCTTAAGATGCATACCTTTAACAAGCACACAGTTTTCTCTATAAAGTCTATGATGAATAATAATATTATGTGGATCAAGGTAGTCTAAAACAGCATCAGCATAGCATCTATGACTCGCAGTGAACACAATAACTTCAAAAAGTTTGCTGGCTTCTAATAAACATTCACGAGCATAAGGTCTTATATTAATTCCAACCTATATAAAAATCACAGTTATTGATTCTCCAGTTGGAAATTTCACAACAACTTCTGCATCTCCTTTATTACCTTCAACACAATGGACTAAAGTTTCATCCAAATCAAAAATCACGGTTTTTTTATCTTGTAAACCAGGGATGTGAGGTAAAGTAATGATTTTGTCGGATATGTCATTTAGGTCAAGTTTTGGGATTTCTTCTATGATTTTAAGCCCATGGAAGGTTTGTAAAAGGTGTGCTTTGTGAATGTCTTGATGCTTTGCTTTAATTTCTTTATTTGTGAGGAATTTTTCAGGGACGTCATAAACGTCTAGGGTAATTTGTGTGATGAAGTCTTTGATTGGGTTTTTCTGAGGTTTTGTTGGAGTTTTCTGATCTTTTGATGCAGACCTTTTGAGTTTGATAAGACTTTTCAGAGCTTTGGGACGTGGCTGTTTAACTTCATATGGATTTGCCTTGGCGCCTCGATACAGGACTGGGGATGAGTTTGATTTTGGGGATACTCTTGCAGTCTTGGTCAAACTACCTCTTGCTGACTTTAAAATTATTGGCTTTTTACTAGCTCTACACGATTGTGACTGGTTTTTGAATTTCAGGCTTAGTGCATCATCTGATTTCAGCTCTGTATTAGTTAGACCTAACAAGTTCATTGGAGTACTGTTTTTTCTAGAGGGAGCTATAGGGAAAACTTTTGTTGTTGACATCTTTCGTGGTATCGAGGCTGATTTTTTCATTAAAAATTTTATTATCTTTTGAGATATTATGATCAATTAGTTAAATTGCTCAGAAAAAATTGAGATTTTTGTTTTTGGTGGGAGATGATGAGAATGGATGAGTTTTGAGGAATGATTTTTTAGTTTTGGGAATTTGAAGTTGGTAAAGACAATAGTTTTGATAGATGTTAGATGGTGAATTATATGTAAATGAGAAAAGTGTTGGTTGAGAACTAAGGAGACAGAAGAGGATATAATGTTTTATAAGATGGTTTTCAGATAAGAATTTTTTATTTTTCATGGATGGGATTTAAGAGGTTTATGAAGATTTTGGGTATAGGGTGCTAAAAGGTGAGATAGTAAGAATTTATAGGATGGGAATACAATTTTAAAATCTTATGAGTTTTAATGGTTTTAGTATATCATAGTGAAATATGCAATGCCGACTAGAAGAAAATAAAATTATTTCGATTGTAATTTATGATAAGGTATATATATTGAAAATAGACAAAACAAATAATCGGTGTATTTTTAGAATTAATAAGCCTATATTTCATATCCAATCTCACTAAAAACCATAACCTTTATTCTAAGCTCAATAATTTCCACAAAGCTATGAAATCCCTCTTACAAAATAAAAAACTTTCCACTCTAAAAACACAGAATTTTAAACAAACCCACAAAAAATCAGTTTAAACCAACACAAATCTATTATTTCTAATAATCTCGGCTTATCTAAAGAGTTACATCGTTAGGTATCCTCTGGTCCACATAAGCCATCTGCACTTCATCATCAACATCATAAGTCTCAAAGTCAGCATAGTACTTAAAATCTCTCTCACACTTAAAAAGCCTATGGAAAAGCTTCAAACTCTGCTGGTCAAAATGATTACCAAACAGCTTAAACGACATAAGCACCTGGTTATGAAATAATGATTCAGCTAATCTTGATAGCCCTTCATCTCCAATCCTATTATTCGTAAGGTCAATATGAATCAAACTTACATTAACCGCAAGTGCTTGAGCCATATATTTTCCCCCAAGGTTTACAATTTTATTCACAGCCATGATAAGGCTTTCAAGCTTGCATTCTTCACTGCTTAAGAATCTAGAAATATACAATGCTCCATCAGATGATATTTCATTACAGCTCAAATCTAGCACCCTCAACCTATTGTTCTCCACCAAATGATTTGTCAATGTAAACACCCCATCACATCTCAAACGCATTTTCCTCAATGACAACTTCTTCAAATTCGTGTTAATCGACAACATTTTCCCAAAGTGCACAGCTGTTTCCTGCATAATCGAATTTAATGCAGGGTTTTCTAAGTTCAAAACCTCCAAATTAAGCCTTGCTTTATTCAGAGCTGTAGTCAAAGCTATAATCCCATCATGATCAATATAATTATTCCCCAAATCCAATTCTAATATATTCAAAGAACTAAAAAGAAGCTCAACTAAACTTATTGCCCCACGTGTTTTAATTGAATTCCCATTAAGATTGATATATTGTAAATTTTGATGCTCTTTTAAACCATTACATAATGCTTCAGTCCCATCAGATGATATGTTGTTACTTTGAAGGTTTAAAGTTTTAAGCTCTAAAGCTGGTTTGAGTAACCTAGACAAAGTTATGGCTCCAGCATCTGATATATGATTGAAGCTTAGGTCTATGTATTGGATAAGCATTGAATGCTCTTCAAGGACAGATATAAATGGGATAAGATGATCGTTTGTGATACGAGATGAGAAGTTTTGAGGATCATTGCCACGGAAGATGATATCAAGACGATTGCTTTCTTCGTATTCCCCTTCGTTTTCTTGGACCCTTTTTTCTTCTTCCTGCTGTGTGAGAACCTGTCGCTCGAGGTACTTGACTAGGGAGAGGTTTTTTTGCCCTGCGCTTTTCTCGCAACGGGACAGGTAGTTTGACAGAATTTCCTGCTTTGAGATGATAACTGCCATTTTTTACTTTACAGAGATAGATGATGTAGAATTAGAAACTAGGATAGGCAGATGGGTTAAAAAGGAAGAGTGATTGGAAGGTTTAAGGTAAGGAGATGTTGATGGATTTCTGAAATTAATATAAGGTTGTTTATGGGAGATCAGTTGAAAATTGTAGGAATGATATTTGAGATAAATTTTTGAAGAATGAATTGAGAGGATAGGCTTTTACTGAAAAGTTCCATTTATAAGAGTTTGGGTAATAGAGAAGGTGGTTTGAATAAGGTTTTGGCTTTCAACGGATTGTGCAGAAAGTTAAGTTGTTTTATTTTATTACCAAAATATAAAATATGCTTTACTGATTTATGAGGTTCTGCATATATTTATTGTTCAGATTATAAGATTTTGTATGGGTTCGACAATAGGATTTATAGGCTAACAGCAAAAGGTATCTTTTGGAGACTAGCTTTGATGAGTGTTAGATATGCAATATACAGCATCATTTAGTTTATAAGTGTTTCTATGGAAAACACTAAGATGACTTATGAAATTTTGATATTATAGGTGTATTGAGATGAAAATTACTTTATTAAATTTGCTCTATCTGTCTGCCTAGAAAGCTTTTATGATTGCAAGGGTTCCTTATTTATGTTANGAAAATTACTTTATTAAATTTGCTCTATCTGTCTGCCTAGAAAGCTTTTATGATTGCAAGGGTTCCTTATTTATGTTATAGGACAAATAGCTAATGTACTATTAAAATTCTTATAGATGATATATTCATATGCATGTTGGAATGCAACTTTTATCATAAATTTAGAAATTGATATCAGCTATAGTTTTTATTATAAATTTGCATATTATGCTTTGTAAATTTTGGATATGATTATTGGGGTAAATATCGAATTTATCCAAAAAGGGTAATTATGATATTTTTTTTCATAACTCAATTTAAACTCTAATTGTTCATAAAATAATGAGACGATTTGAATTTTTCTAGGCAATGCCTGATGAAAAAACTGCAATATCATGGGTTTAAGATTTAAATCTCTTGAATGACGATCCAATTTGTACAAAATGCAATAGTACGACAAAGTTTAATAGTAATAAAAATTATGGTTAAAGCCGAACACTGCCCAGAAGGGAAATCCTAATTTTTAACTATAATCGATTATTGATAATTTTTTAGTAAAATAAGGGATTTTTAGTTTAAGTTGAGTTTTGTGTATAAAGAGTTGAAATTTTAGTCAATATAAATGGTGAAGAGAGTAACCCTACGTAAGAGAAACTCTTACCACACTAAGTCGAACAAAATCTGGCAGGTTAGGACTCCTGGAGGAAGGCTTGTTGTCCAATACGCTGACAAAATTGCTGCAGGACCTCATTGCAAAGAAAGTAAAAAGCGCCTTTCTGGAATTCCGAGACTGAGACCTAGGCAATATGCTAATATGTCTAAGACTGATATCACTGTGTCAAGAGCTTATGGTGGGGTTTTGAACCACTCGATTGTGAAAGATAGGATAGTTAGAGCTTTTTTGACAGAGGAAATCAAAGTTATTAAGAAGAAAATGCAGCAAAAGAAAGCTAAGTAATTTAGTTAGATTCTTATAAGAGATAATGAGTAAAATATTAAATATTAGTGAAAGTATAAAATACTCACATACAAAAATTGTTAATTTTTGAAGTATATAAAATTTATATACTAGCCTTACTTGAAAAAGGTGTTGAATAGTTTTCTTACAAATTTATACTAATAAATATATAATATTATAATTTATGGCTATTCAATATTGATTTCTATACTTATTATTTTCCAGCACATAAATAATTCAATAAGTGATCTTTTGTCATAATTTTAAATAATGATTTTTTAATCTGAAAATAGTAAAACTCTATAATAAAAACAAGTAGGGTTGCAAAAGGGATTTACTCCATAAATATTCTAAAAATAAAGTTTTATACTTTAAAAAGACCACTATCATAGCATTTAAATTAAATGATTTACCACATCCTTAAGGGAATGAGATTATATCGATTTGATCGGTTTTGACAGCAAATTCTGAATTAACCTTTTACTGGCTCTCATCGGTCAGGTTCACCGTACCAACCATTTACTTGGCAGAGGGTAAAGTTAAATGTCAACCCAAATTACTGTGATTCACTGAATCAAGTAAATTTAATTATGCTACTTTGGCTTCGAAATTTTTATGGAAATTAAGTATTGTATAGAATATAATTAGAAGTATTTATAGATAAAGTGGAAAAAAATAGTTGTCTCTTTAAAAGAACATAAAAACTTTTATTAAGAAATTCTTAAACTTTTTTAAGCTGCACATTAATTTTTTAATTTCCTTATTAGTAGTTTATATTCTTTAAGTTTTAAATTCAAATAGCTTAAAATTATATTGTTGCATTCATTATAATAATAATCATCAAGTAAATTAATTCTGTATAACCATTTAATTTTTAGGCTAATACCAAGTTCACAAAAAATGGATTAGATTCCTTGTGTAATCAAAATGACATAAGCCTTTGCTGTTAAAAAAAATTAAATTAACTACTTGCTTATAAATAAGAGAGGGCTATTATTTTATAGGTTAATAACTGAGAAAGAGTTCATAACTTGGTGCCAAATTTTGGAAGTTTAACTCTCAAGAGATTTGCTATAATTGCAATGAAATTACTATCTTCAATGAAAAAAGGAACAGTATCAACAACCAATTCAGGACTTGGACTTTATTATCGGGAAATAAATTTTTTAATTCAAAAATTCACTTTCGCACGCTTATTTTAACGATTTATAATGCTAAACTATGCAATTTTAGTTACATACGAATATGAGCTAAGCATCACAACTGCATGCATTTGGTTTGATAAGTTTAGAAGCCTAGCTTCAATTTTCTATGTTCAAGATTATTCTTTGACAATAGGAAGAGATAGAGTCATTGTAGAAATAGATGAATGCTACGTTGTTAAAAAAATAATAGAGGAAGAGCTTTAAAATGTTAAAATTTGATAATTGGAGTTGCGGGTTCTTCCTGGCAGTATTATCTCAAGTGACTCTTGGAATGCATATGGTAGTATTCTGGAAATCTTTCCAGAAATGCACTTTCAAGATTGCAAAATAGTAAATCACTCAAAAAGCTTTGTATTTCTTAATGTTGTCAGGTAAAATCAATTATCGATAACCCCTTTGCCCCGTGCTTACCGGATAATTACACACTATATTATGTTAGAGTAGGAAATATGTTTTTAAGGATGGTAAAGATTTCTTGGAAGCTGGAGTAAGAATAGCTACCTAAGTGCTTAAAGAAAAATATACAGAATAATTTAGGCTATGCCCTCCCCATTTAATCAAAACCTAAAGATACCATTATAATTTTTAAATGGAAGATACGCTTGAAGACAAAAATAAAGATATGCCTGAATGCAGAGTGGAAGACCTACTTGAGGATAAAATAAAAGCTGTGGTTGAAAACTTGGTGGAAGGTCCATCTGAAGATGAAATTAAACTTATAAGTGAAATCGGAATGGAAGATTTACTTGGAAAAAAAATGAGAGATCCACATGAGGACAGAGTTAAAGATATGCCTGAAGAAAGAGTTAAAGATATAACTGAAGACAGAATGGAAATCCTACATGAGGAGATAAATAAGGATATGCTTGAAAACAGAATAGGGGATTCAGATAATTACAAAATTGAGAATCCAGTTAAAGACAAAAATAAGGATTTGATTGCAGACAGAATTAAAATTTTGCACAAAAACAAGATAAAAAAAGATCCACTTGAAAAAATAATGCAAAGCATTAGAAAATCTGAAGAGTTTTTGAATATTATTCCTGAAGGATTTTCAAATATTCATTTTGAAATAGAATTAGGATTATCAGATAAAGATCTAATTGAAAAATTGAAATCACCAGTAAGACTTTTCCTTTCTGTTTCTTTTATTGTGGATAAAAGGAAGGAAAAATTTTCCTATAAAAATTTATACATTTATATTCTGTGCATGAAAAATCTAGTGGAAGCTAATTTGGTTACAAATGAAATATTAGTATCAGAGATTGAGATTTTATTAAGGAAAATTTATTTTTTTACTTTTCAGCCAATTGTGGATGAAACTAATTTCAAGGCTCATACAAAAGAAGCGAAAAAGTGTGTTAAACTTTTCTGCTTATTTTTGAATAGTCATAATAACCTTATAGTTGATTTTGAAAAACAAAGTCAATTTGCATATGACTTATATCGTTCAAATTCGTTTCTGAAAATGATTATAGAAGAAACTTCAGCATTTAAAAAGAATTTAATAAATTTAACTTATTGGAAAACCAAAGTTGATCAATATTTTAAAATAATTAAAACTTATGATGGCTACCAAGGGATTTGCTTATTTGACTCTGCTTGTGTACTTTTGGGTGATTATTTTAGCAACATTTTCAAGAATATGGAAATTTATCATGACATTGAAAAAATTATGTCTTCAATATGGACGCCTATAATTTTTGATAAAGCATTTGCTCTGGCATCAAAAATCGATAAAGAGTTTTTGGAATTGCTCTTACAGAAAATAAAACAGAATGAAAATACTAAAATTTTGAAAGTCATAAGAAAATCAATAACAGATAGTGGCAAGAGCTTGATTGATCAATATACGGATAACTACAAAAGAACTCCAAATAAAATACTTCCTGACATCCAAGAACTGCTTTGCCTAGGTTTGTATAATTTTGTAAAAAGATCACTAGATGTAGGCTTTAACAAAGCGTTTACTCGTTATTTCCAATTAAATGGAGAGCAAGGAAATTTTTCCCTCTGCTCTCTTATCAGACGCATCGATGCACTTCCACAACAAATACAGTATTTTATGGCAGAAATTCTGGCTAGCATTGGAAAAACAGAAGTTAATTGGTTTTACTTCGTCATTGAAAAAGTTCAAAGAAATATATTGTTTAAAGAAATCTGTAAAGAATGGGTAGCAGATTATGTACAATTAGCATGTGCCCCTCCTTACTGTACTTTCTTAAACGAGTTCAAAGAAGAAAAAAATGACGACTTAAGAACCTTACTTGAAGGCATTTCCCCAAAAATTTTCCTAATGGATCTGCCTGAAAACGTTTATGGCAGAACCTTCTATAGTAGCTCAATTGTATTGAAATTACCTCTCGAAGATGAAGGGAGTAAAGGAGCTACCTTCGTTATTTATCTGCATGAACTAGCTCACTATTTGCAGAGGTCTAAGAGTGAGACTATTGGAGCCAGCTTAAGCCCAAGAAGCGAAAAAAATTTTGATGTACTTGAAGGAGGCTATTTTATAGAAAACAAAATTTTTGGGACGTGTCTTTATTATATAACAGTTGAGGCGGCTGATTACATTGTGAGCATGCAGGTGGATAAAGACCACAACAGGTTCATGGAGGTATTTAGAAAAAAAAATGAGTTTGGTGAAGGCAAAAAGATGATCAGTCTTCATAGATCAAACAATGTGATATTATTGGGTGAATGCGGATCCAGGTTTAGAAACTCTAAGCGAAAGCCTGACAAGGTGTTAAGTATTGAAAAAATTCTAAAATAAGAAGCAATTATCATAACTACTTAATTCTATAGCATTATTTTAAATATAAGTTTAATAATTTATACTAATTGTTTCCTGATTGTTTTTGCGATTAAGTTCTATATCTTCTATAAGCTGAAGAGATTTGCTTCAGCTGTTTCTTTTTTTAAAATCTCGTCCAAATCTATTATATCAAGCAGAACCAAGCTTAAGAAAGATTAGAAAAGCTATAAAATTGTAAAGCACAATTTGAATATAACAAAAAACTGCATTATTTTAATACTAAAAAAAATTAAAGTTTAGATAATGAAAATGATTTATAATCGGATACTACAATAAAATTAACAAAAAAGATACAAAGATGAGATTTATAAGTGTTTTTTCTCCTATATATAACAATAATTATTGGTAAGTTTTAAGTTTTTAGATTATAATTAGATTCCATATAAATTAGAAGTAAATGGGCAGCAGCTGCATAAAAAACAGTATAGATTTCAAGAATAGAGCCAAGATATCTAATCCTATACCGATTACCGCCCAAACATCTAGTAAAAATTCAGAATTTGTTGTTGAGGCTTCAGGTTTCATAGGCAAGCGCAAAGGTTCTATCAAAGATCAATATATTTTCAGTACCAAACTTGGATCTGGTATTCATGGCTCAGTGCGATTGGGAATACATAAAGCTACTAATCAGAAGCGTGCTATAAAAACTATACAAAAAAGCTCGTCATATTAATTATCAAAAAAGAGCAATCACTGAGGACATGAAAGAAAAATCACAATTTTTCAATGAAGTAGACATTTTAAGGCGAACTGATCATCCAAATATAGTTAGGCTTTATGAATTTTACGAAGATGAAGATAGTTTTCACCTTGTCTTAGAATATGTGACTGGTGGNTTAAGGCGAACTGATCATCCAAATATAGTTAGGCTTTATGAATTTTACGAAGATGAAGATAGTTTTCACCTTGTCTTAGAATATGTGACTGGTGGCGAGCTTTTTGACTATATAATTAAGACAAAGAACCTTTCTGAATCAATTGCAATGAATTTTATGAAACAAATTTTGAGTGCTGTAGCTTACTGTCACAAAAGTCACATAGCTCATAGAGATTTAAAGCCTGAAAACTTACTTTTAGACAAAGAAGGTCCTGATGCAGCTTTAAAAATTATAGACTTCGGTACCTCTGCTATTTTTGATCCAAAAAAACAAATGACTCACAAATACGGCACTGCTTACTACATTGCTCCAGAAGTCATTTCCAAGAATTACAATGAAAAATGTGATATCTGGAGCTGTGGGGTGATTTTATATATACTTCTTTCAGGAAGACCTCCTTTTTACGGAAAAAATGACAAAGAAATCCTCAGAAACGTTACTGAAGGTCACTATTCAATGCAAGGGGCTGAATGGACCAGAATTTCCTCTGAGGCTAAGTCTTTAATATCAAGAATGCTTCAGTTCAATCCAAATGATAGAATCACAGCAGTACAAGCGCTAAACCATCCTTGGATTCAGGGGCCTTCGGAAAGTAGCATGGCAAATGTTGATTTAGTATCCCTAAGCCACCTTCAGAATTTTCATGCAGAACTCAAGCTTCAATATGCAATTTTAAGTTTCATAGCTTTTCAAATGGTAAGCAAGGAAGAAGCTAAAAGATTATCAGAAGTATTTTCCAAAATTGATAAGAACAATGATGGGAAACTTAGCCATGATGAACTACTTGAAGCATACATGCAACATATGGGCAAAGAGGCTGCGATTGATGAAGTGCAGAAAATTATGAAGCAAGTCGACGTTAATAATTCTGGGTTCATCGATTATAATGAATTCATTACAGCTTGCTCTGCTAAAGATGAACTGCTAACTAAGGAAAATATAGACTCAGCTTTTAGGATGATAGATGCAGATAATTCAGGAAAAATCACATCTTCTGAGCTCAAAGAGTTTCTATCAACTGATAGTAATACAAATAATGATGTCTGGGATGCAATGATAAAGGAAGTTGACCAGAATGGCGATGGAGAAATTGATGTAGAGGAGTTCAAATTAATGATGATAGATTATCTCAAGAATACAACTACCCCAATAATATCTTAAAGCTTTTGATATTTTGAATTGATAATAATTTAATTTTCTGATGTACTGAGCTGAGAGCATAATGAAAAAGCAAAAACCTTCTCAGATAGGAGAAACAGAAGTTGCTTACTATGAGGCAACCTTCAGATTTTTATGCCTCAAGGCTTATCATTAAACTTCAAAGAGTCTTAGGAAGAAATTTAACTTATATTAAATAAAATTCAATACTAATTAATTTGTTATTTTAAGGCAAAAATCTAAGATCTTTTATTTGGTTTTTCATTTTTAAAAGAAATAGAAAATGTAGCTAAAGTAATCAAATAATATCAATTTATAATAATTAACTAATCATGTTTGCACTAATAAGAAACAAAAAGGCTTAAACACATAAAATCTTATTTACCATATAAATATTTTTATGGATAGAATATTTTTTTTGTTTCTTTTACTCTCTGTTCAGTCAGTCTTATTGCCATCTATAATCAAATCTCTTGATAAAAATCTAGATGAAGCTCTGTTCCTTCTATCTCAGGATTCTAATAATTTTGACCTTATCCAAAGCAAACTCACCCAATCATCATCCCCAGAAGCACTTGCAGTTCTCGGAGAATTATATCTTCTCGGCTATAACATAGATCCAGACCTCTCTAAAGCAATATATTATTTTCATTCATCTTATATTGAAGGAAGTGCTGAAGCTGGCTTCTATATTTACGTCATTTTGCTACAAGGTAAATTTTTCAATATATCTCTTGAGTCTTTTGGCATTCCAGAACCAACTGAAGACTTCATGAAAAGCCTTTATAAGCAAACTTTATCAAGAGGCTCTTATCTTATGAGAGCATATGCAGTGAATAATTATTACCGATGCGCTTCAGACTATGAAAGTCAGTATCTAAAACAACTTAATATAGATTTTGGCTTAGAATGCTGGCATAGTACTCAAGAAATAAGTGAATTTGCAGTTCAAGTTGCTGAAAAATCCATAGAAAGCATTATCAAACAAGCGCATTATTATTTGATACCTGGGCTTCTTGAAGAAAATACTATGTTTGGTAGTGAAACAGATAATCTTCTACGCATGCTTTCTATAGCAATAGAAGACTTGTCTAGTGCTTCAATTACCATAATAGCAGAAAACTATATTTTTGGTAATCCTGATCTTGGAATTGAACGCAATATAAGCAAAAGCATTGAACTTTACGAAAAAGCTGCATTAAAAGAGCAAATCAATGCTCTTGAAACTCTTTCAATAATATACTTCTATGGCCTTGGAACAATAGCTAACTTCACCAAATCTTTAGAATACCTCTTGCCTGCACTTAAAATGAACTCGACAAGAGCATTAGGTATAGCATGGTTTTTCTATGAGCAAGAGCTTCTATATACTAATTTAGGCAGCCAGGTAATAGAGTATATAATAGATAAAGGGATTTTCAAGAATTATAAAAAAGATGAAATCCAAAAGCTTTATGATTTAGTGGCAAACAGTTTGGATAATTTAGATAAAATATTGCAATTATCTTTAGAAGAATTAGAAAATTTTGACATTAAAACATTAGATAACTATGAAGATGTAATATCAGAAGTTGAGAATTTTTTAGGAACCAGCATCTCTGAAATTGCATCTATAAATGAAGATTCCGAAAGTATGAGTAATTATGCCTTTCAGCTATATATTAATGCGAAATACTTATCAGCTGGAATTTATTTTGAATCCTCAGCAAATCTAGGATATCATCCAGCTATGTATAACTATGCCTTGCTATGCTTACAAGGCAATGGCGTTGAAAAGTCTATTGAAAAAGCTATTGACTACTTATCTTTGGTTATTGAAAATGGAGATCTTTCAAAATATTCAAGGATTGGCTATAAAAAAGCTCAGACCAAAGAATTTATTGGAGCTTTTTGGGCTTTATCAATTTCCGCTATGCTAGGATATAAAGATTCATTATATAACTTGGTGTATTTGATGAAAAAAGGAGACATACCTTTCTCATGTAATGTTGATAAAGATATTTGTCTTGGAAGATGGTATTTGGCTTTAGTTCAAATGAACGAGGATTTTGTTAAAAAAGAAATCGGCAAAATGGCTTTAAAATGCGATGGTGTATTTGGATGCAATTATACTGAAGCCTATGAAATGTTCAGAAATACTGAAAATTACGATGAATCAAAGTATTATATTGGATTTTTGTATGAAGAAGGACTTGGGGTTTATAAAAATCTGACTAAAGCTCAAGAAATATATAAGAATATTATGAATAATTCTACAGATAAAGAAGCTTATCTTCCGGCTGCAGCAGCTTGGGCTAGAGCATATGGAAAGGAAGTTATTGAAAATATGAGGAAGATTAAGTCATGGGCAGGTTGGAGTGATGAAAGCTAAAAGTTAAAGAATGGCAGTGAGATTTTAAGTTTTTATAATTAATAGGAATGGTTTTAATATAATAAACATAAGTGTTGTTAAGACTTTCAAATCGGTAATAAAAATCTGATTCGTTTTATTTTTATCAGGATAGCCCAATTTATATCTTTTGATTCTAATATGGCATTGACAGAATTTCCAAACTTATTATTATTACTATATTTCATAAAAAAATATTCTATAGAGGGATAAGCATAATTATTGGTAATTATCTAATAAAAACTATATGCTTTTATATCATTTAAAATTAAAGCAGTTTGTTTAAACATAAAATTTTATTTCTAAGCATCATATTAGTTTACATTCATTTTTCTTATATTACAATGGTAAAAGGTGGACAAACTCAGAGCGCAATTGAAAGTGCACAGAGAAAAAGAGGAGAACGATCAGGACGTAAGAACTAATTAGGAAGCGCAAACTATGGGGCAAGAGGTACTGGAAATGCTGGTGAACTAAAACTTTACAGTGAAGATGCTCCAGGGTTGCAGATTGGTCCAAGTACTGTTTTACTTCTTTCCCTATCTTACATTGCTATTGTTGTCATCTTGCACATAGTCGGCAAGCTTAGAGGCTAAGTAGCTAGATATTCTCTTAAGTAGGGCGTTTAATCTGCTTTAGAATCTTGAATGCATGCTTGAATCGAATAAAAATTAGAAAAGACTTGAAATAAACACTAAAATCTGTTTGATTGGAGAATAAAGATAATTAGGTTTATAAACCCTGCTAGGAATATATGTAAAAACATATTTATTATTTGTTTTGCATAGATGATATTGAAGAATATATCTATCACTGGTAGGCATTGCTAATTGTAGTTCATTGAATATTGATATCAGGAATATATATCAAAAGGACTTCCTGTTCCAGTGCAATTGCAAATAATAACTTGCTTTATAATTTGTAATATGTAAGATTATATTTCATTAGTTAAATATCTATATATAACTATAAATATGATAATAAATGGAAGTTCAGGAATTACGAAGTCTTTTACAATCTTCCCGTGGAGAAAAAGGTAAAAGTTTGATGGACCACTTGCAAGAACTATTCTCCCAGCTGATCTACGACAACCCTCGCTGCCCTCTATCTTCGCTTGAGCTTTATTCTCAAGATATCAAAAAGTATGGATTCAGTTATCTACATTCATCAACTGCAAACCATGGAGAACTCGCTGATTTACTGAAGTGGGCGAACCTAGAACAAAGACTTATAGATAAACCTAAAGAGGAAAATGACGAAGGTGTCTTAGTTGAAGTGACTCCAGAAGCTTTGCCAGCAATCTCAGATATTATGGAAGATCGTCAACTGCTTAGATGGGCAGGGATAGACTTGGGTGAAGAAGAGTGCTGGAGATTGCGGCAAGCACTTAAAAAGCTAATCAAAGAAAAATCAGCTAAAGATATAAGATTTTGGGGCAAAATCTATGGTACTGAAAAAGATTATTATGTAATAGAAGGCCAGGGCGAGGCTGGGGAGGAAGAAGAAAGATCACCTGACTTTGAAAAAAAGGGTGAAGGTGTTAACCAATTCACATATTGGGTTACAGACTCAGCTTTCAATGCTTGGAATGAGCTGCCTGATGTTACTCCTACCCAGTTAAAGGTTGCTAGGAAAATAAGAAAGCTCTTTACTGGAAATTTAAATGCTCCTGTTATCTCAAATCCACACTTCCCTGGGAAAGAAAAGGAGCTTCTACGTGCGCAAATTGCTAGAATTACACATGGGACAATGCTAGAACCTAAAGGTCTTCATAAATTAGTAGAAGACAACCCTAACGAAATCGAAAATGAAGAAGAGCCTATTTATTTGACGACAACTCAACTTAAAGATCAGAATAACTGGCTTCATGCTTTGCCGAGTATATTGAAATGTGGCAGGATTGTTCATATGGACCCTGAAGTTCCTGAAGATGTGGATATCGATATCGAAATCCTCAAAGCACAACAAATTGAGAAAGATCCATTCGAAGAACGATTGAAGCCTATAGTAAAAGATGCAGAAGTACCTTCATTAAGTAAGAGTTGGGTCCAAAGATATGTAAACGATCCTCAGGAGTACACAGAAAAAGTTCCAAAGAAAGGTACTTGCACTTTTGCTGTAAATGTAATAAGATCCTTGTGGTGGCCTGGCATGCTAATAGTGCAGCAAAACGAAAAATGGTTGCATTTCTATATAGGTAATGGGCTGAAAGTTGAAACTGAGAGGGTTTATCCAATTAGCCCATCAGTTATCAAAGATGAACCTGCAGACCGACAAGAATTTCCTGAACCTTATCCAGAAATTAAACCCGAAGAGCTGAAAGAAGAAAAAGATGAGGATGCGGCTGAAGACTAAACTAGCTATATAATATTACTTACTAAGACTGAAGGCAGGATTTATATTCTAGGATATCTTGGCAGACAGACTCACTTTGAGTATTTCGAACTACACCAGGTATATCATATACATCAATTATCCCATTTGTAAATATTTTTGAAACTTCAGGCCAAAAAGCTTGAATAAACTGAAATTCCCAATAAACTTCCTTACCTATAAGCTGGCCTGTTTCAAGAGGACAGCTTTCTTTTAAAAAACTCAAAAGCTCTTTTTCGAAGAACTTGAAATTCTTACTGATACCACCTGGTAAGAATTTAACTTCACGAGCCTGAAGCCAGGACTCTCCAAAAACCTTGCTAACATATTCAAATTTGATTTTCAGGTTCAGGCATGGACCTAAGATGTACTCAGTAACTTCAGTATTTGTGATGACAATTTCAAAACGCAAATTTCCTAAGTGTGTTGGAGTTATTTTAATCCAAAACAGAGGGGTGTTTATAGTTTTTGTTGAAGTAAGCCCTTGAAATTCTGGGCGTATGAAGCTCCAGTTCTCTGACATTATCTGGGTTGATAACGATTCCGCAAGCTCAAAACGTGAAGTTCCGCATTTCTCATAAGTGACTGTGCGGATGCGTTTTATTTTTTCTAGGGTATCATCTTTGTTAAAGCCACTGATTCTGAGTAGTGCATAGAGAAAAATTCCTGTTCTGTGGATGCCTGCTGCACAGTGGACAAATATGAAATCGCCTGACTCTAGCATTTTCTTTGCACTATCTAAAGCTTTTCTGATGATCCAGCTTGTGTTATTACTTTCAAGCAACCTTTTATTAGCTCCTTGCAAAGGAACCCAAATCCATTTTAATCCTAATTCTTTGCACACATTCCCAATTTCATTTGGATTTTCAGATTCAGACAATAGAGTTATTACAGCTGTGCACTGGGTTTGCCTTATTGCATAAAGTCCTCCTCTTGTTGGTCGATGCAAGCAGCTCAAACCCCCTGATATAGCTGGCTCAAATACTAGATCTTTATACTTCCTATCATCTTTTAACATTATATTTATTATTAATTCCGTAGAATTTTGCTGCATAACATCAAAATTTTATGTGCATGCAATAGAGGTCTGGAGGGAAAATTTCTGACCAAATGTCAAATTCACAAATATAATTTTGCATGATTTTTATGTAATAGGAAAGTGTGTAATGTTATAAGTGCTACACATGTAAACAC
>MPUH01000705.1:0-39425 GCA_001970955.1 Stentor coeruleus | reverse complement strand
CCTAACACCCTAACACCCTAACACCCTAACACCCGTTAAACTATAAAACTGAGTTAGAGAATACTTAACTATGCATAAAATTTACATTATTTAAAAAGATCACTTGTTGTATTTACATAAGTAATAAAATTAATATTACTTTGCATAGTATACTTTCTTCTTAAAAAAATAGTTTTATAACTCAACAAAATAACCCTTTACTTATAAAATTTCTTATTTTTAAAATATCCCTTGCCTATAAATTATATAATAAAATCTAAAAATCCATTTAATACTTACCAAATCTAACCATAATAAGATTAAAGCTTCCCCAATTTTGAATCATCTTTCCGAATAGAAACACTTCTACTAATCTCAATATTCAAAATTGTTCCTCCAACTAAATCAATCCCAGAATCCGCTCCAATCAAACATTGTTCTACTTTTACTACAACATTTTTTCCAGAAGGTTTATGATAAACAGTAAAAATTTCTTGATCACAATTATCTGGAGTAGCTGAAGCTAAATCAAATCCATTATTGCTTTCGATAACATCTCCAATTTTAAGAGATGGTTCAGCATTTTGTTCAGAATATTCATTTTCAGGTTCTAATTGCTCACCTTTTTGTGTCTCTTTTTCATCCCTTGCTGTATTTTGTAGGTTGTATATTTTTTTATCTATAATTTCTTCATCATATTTTGTTTCTTCAGCGAATTTAGTTTCAAGATTCCGCATTGGTGCTATTGTGTTTTGGTTTTGACTTTGAGTTTCTTTACCTATTTCAATACTTAAAGTAGCTATATCATAAACTGTACCAATGGATATAAGAATTGTTAAAAGCATACAATCTAATGCTTGGGCAAAGATACTTTGTGAAGAAGAATATTCAAAAAGGACATAGGCAAGTAATGAAATAACAGGGAATAATATAAAAATCAAAGATATGATGCTATATATTAGTAGTAAGATATATACTGTTGAGAGTCTAAAGAACTGGCCTTTACAGCAACTTAAAAAACTAGGACCGGTATAAGTTAGTCTTATTAGCTGAAAAGAGAATATTCCTGACATAATCCCAACTATCGTTACCCAAATCTTATGTTTTTTTATCCACTCATAATGAACATAGTCTTTTCTAACAAACTTGCAAAAATACACAACTGTAAAGATAATGTTTAGAACAAGTTTTACAACTAAAATAGTTAGAAACATACCAGCCACAGCATTTTTCATAGTAGCCTCAACCAACCTTCTTCCACGATCATCTTTATACAAACTATAAGCAATAGCAATCCAACTACACGATTGAGTTAATCCCCATAACGCAAGAGTAGATCCAACAATTTCCCCTTTCCCAAAAGCTCTGCTTGCTGTAGACACAACCGCACTACCAGCTGCAGCAGTAATACTAGGCATATTTTTTATAGACACACTAGTCTTACATTCTCCATTATCATAATTACATGATTCAACATCACATAAATTATCACATTGTCCATTATTAAGTAAATCTTCAGTACATGGACATTCTTCACATATCCCATTAACATCACCAAATCCTAATGGACAAGTTTCTAAGCATTGATTATAATATAAATTAAAACCAAAATTACATGATGTGCAATTTGTAAAATCATCTAAACATGTTAAACAATTACTATCACAGTCTATACATTTTATATCCATAAAAATTATTGTTGTGTTTAAAGGGCATGATAATGTACATGAACCCTTATATGAAAACCCTTCATAGCATTCAGAACAGATATTTGGAGAGGTTTCACATGATTTACAGAGTATATCGCATTGAGTACAAGTGTTGTTGATTATTCCTGTACCTATTGGACATTGAGATATACATGAAGAGTTGTATAGGATTAGTTCAGGAAGACATTCTGTGCATATATCCCCATATGTTTCACAATCTAGGCAGTTGTCTGTACAAATAACTTCTATATCGTAAGATATTTTGTAGTCAATAAGAAGACCATTTGGGCTTATGGTATAAACTTCTAAACCAATTCCTGTACTTTTATCTTGGTTTTTTATATTGTATATAGTAAAATTGGATATAGGGTTTAAGATTATTGAGTTTTTTATTATATTACATTCATAGTTGCAGTATGTGTTTTCTGATATAAGTAACCAAGATGGGAAATCTATTCGAAGTTTGCCTCCTAAAGGTATAGGATTTGTAAATTGTACAGTAAAAAACATATCGGATGTATAACCTAAAATGTTGGTACTTGAATTTATATTTACAATTAAATCTCCTGGGCGTTGGATGATTATTTCCCCATATCCCATATCAACTTCACAAAACTTATCGTATGTTTTTACTTCTAATGAAGATTTGCTTATAAGCATTAAAGGGTTTTGAATGTTACTAATTGTAAAAACTATAATTTTGCTTTTTATAGACATGATTAAAGATATAGAAATTTCATTATTGTTTTGTAGAGTGCATGATAGGGATATAAGGAATGAGGATATTTTTGAACAGATTGGGTTTATTAGGGTAAAATCGTTAGGAAATTGGATTTTAAGTGTGGAAGGAATATTGTTTGTTGAGGTTATGTAGAATGTATATGATGAAATTTCACCTACTGTATAAGATGTTCCTGTTATATCGCATATAAGATCACCTGGAGTTGAGAGTTTTATTATAGTATTCGAGATAAGGTTGTCGATTATATAAGAACCTTGATAGGTTTGGATTTGAAAAGAGTCAGAAGAACAGGTTGAATTTGGGTTTATAAGACCTGACATTTTTATGTTAAAAGATGAAATGAAGCCATCAACGAAACCTGATTTCACAATAACAATAGGAGGAACAAAAATACAATATGCCTGTGGTGACAATCCAACAATTTCATAGCACCTACTTTCAGATCCAAACCCTACCTGACTCGGAAAACTAATCATCAAAACTGCATCTCCATAAACTTCATTTTCCAAACTAATACTAAAAGCATATTCCGTATCATTTCCTACAACATCACTAATACTATAAACACTACAATTCAAAACCCCACTCTCAGGCTGAACATAAATCTCTCTATTCTCCGCAACTTCATACACAAAATTATCATCCTCAAACAATTTTATGACAAAAAAATCTGTTTTTTCTGTAGTCCCAGGATTTAAAACTCCCTCAATATCCACTTTAGTTGAATTAATTTCCCAAATAAAAACTTCTGGAAAACTAAATTCACATATAATTTGTCCAGTACAACTAATCCTTTGAGTAAAAGCAAAACTATTAGGGAAAGTAATAATCATAGAAGATTCTAAACTAAATAAATCAGTATCAAACTCAAAACTAAAACTAATTTCTTCATTGATTTTAAAACTGCTTAAACTAACAATAGTATCAATCCATAAAGGTGAAAAATCTAATGAAAACTCTCCTTGACAAACTTTATTTCCATCAGAAGTTGTAATAAAAAGTTCTATATAACCAATTCCAAGTGTATTAGGATTTATAACATCTAAAAGTCTTAAGGCAAATTCAGTATTTTCAGGAATATAGTCTATAAAACTTTGAGTTATTATAATAGAGTCTTCTTTTATTATATAATCTGGGAAAAAGTTTAAACCATAAATACCGATTATAGATGAGGATAATGATATGATTCCAGATGTAAAATTTATTATAAGTTCACTTGATGCTGATACAGGAGATGAGCAGTTAAATAATAATAGATAATTTGTTTGGTATTTTATTACAGAATCATCAGGAATAAAAGAAAATGTTATATTGCCAGGGGTGTCAATTTGCACAATAATTTCTAGTGTTTCGATTGTGTATTCTAATGATTTACCTGATGTTATATAAAAATCAGTTATTTGTCCAGTTATTGGAGGAGTTTGCATTTCTAGTTGAATATAAACTTCTCCTCCTGGAGATGAACCTGGGATATATAAAATGTTATTAGAACAGGAACATGTAAAACTTATAATATAATCTATATAAAAAATACTATTAATAGCATTGCAGGTTATGTTTTCACAATATGATTTTTCATAAGCTTTAGGTGGATTAAGATTTAAATTCCATATAGGAAATTCGATATATAAACCTGGGATTTCATAATTACTAGAAAATGATAAAGTCCATGATGAAAATGTGTTTACAATAGATATGCTTGGAATAAGAGATGCAGTTTTAAGAGAAACTGGGAAAAACTCAATTGTAAGACCTGATGATATATAATCAATTACTGAGTCTGTTGATGTTAAAGTATAAATTTCGAATGATTTTGTTTTGCCGCTGTATAGAGGAGTTGGGATTGAATACAAAGCGAAAGTGATTGTGTTATCTTTGCTTGGGAAACAGTTGGAGATATTAAAATTCTTGCTCCCAAAGCTACAAATAGTATTGCTGGGGAAGCTGGCTCCATAAATCACAGTGCATAAAGCGGTATTTGGGGAACTAAAATCATCAGGGAAAAGAATAAAGATTTTACCTTTGTCTGGTATTGTATTGACTAAAATCATAGAGAAAGTTATACTAGCAGTACTTCTAATGCTATAATTGTCAGCACTTACTGAAGCTGTTTGTATAATCGACCCTTTGACTAATTCTATCAACAAAATCGTCATCATCATTTTTATTATAACAAAAAATATTTTAATTGCTTTAATCTTTATAAGAAACTCAAACAGAAATTCAATCTTTTATGTTATTGATATTTTATTATTTATATCGAATATAATTTGTGTAGTATAGTAACAAGTATTTAAGATGGAATACTTCAGAAACATAAATATTCATAAAGGACTGAAGAAAAGTTTTATTTGATTATTAATACTTTGAAATTTTTATGTTAAGTTATTAGACTGCTTAGAGAAATGATTTTAGTATTGAATAAGGGGGAGAATGTGATATAAAAAGTAATAAATGATAAATAGTAGGGAGTTGTTGTTGTTGTTTTGATTAGTTAAAAATATATAATTATCATAATATTAATCCTAAGGATAAACATGAAATCTCCTAAATTCGCCATTATTTTAGCATGATAAATTTTCTTAAAAGCATATAGAAAGTTAAAAAAAAATCTCCTAAATTCGCCATTATTTTAGCATGATAAATTTTCTTAAAAGCATATAGAAAGTTAAAAAATTTTTATATATTCTTGTTATTAGGGAAAAAGAAGTTATAATTATGAATATGGTATAGATATGAGAATTATATTAGTTTTCTTATTTATTATAAAACAATTATGATATAAAAAAATTATGATATATAAGATATTTAATCTGTGTAACTTTAGTATATTGCTATAAAAAATCATAGTTCGAGTCTGCATTTTTTTATATAAATTTGTAAAATATCATAATAGAATAAAAAAGTAAAAATATGCTTTATGATTCACCTAACCCAAATACTTAAATATTTCTACACAAAACTTTACTTTTCTTCATAAAACCATGCCTATTATTACACGAAAAACTCACAACTCAATTCTAAANTCACAACTCAATTCTAAAATTCATAATCTTGCATGCAAAAATCACCCTTCAACTTTAAAAATACCGCACTTTCTCCAATAACATACATCGAAAAATGCCACTTATCCTATCCCAATCCTTGTATATCACAAAATTCTTCAAACTCAATCTCACCTCCCTAATCTAAAAAAACTCTTAATCATACCCATCCTTCTATAAACCCAACTATCTTTTCATCTTATAAGCAAATAAAATCCTCAGCATTTCTTCAGTCAATAGATCACATTTATCAATCTTTAAGTCAATAAGTCCATCATAGTTCCCATCCTGGCACTGACTTAGTAACATTTATTATGGGCTGTTGTTATTGCCTTACAAGCGAAAAAGAACTAAATCTCACTGGACAAGAAAACTCAGATCGTATAGTCGAGCATGTGCAAAAATCAACTGAATTAAACGCAGGATTAGAAAAATTTACAGACAAAGGGGCGATGAGTACTAGACCATATGATTGCAAAAGTCTGACAGGAAGCCCATTAGATTTCCCAGTTTATATAATGAAACTACCCGACAACTCTAGTGAAATAAGCGTTAATTCATGGAAAAAAGAGTTTTCACCGTAGACTAGTAGTAAAAATAGTTTGTTTTATGTAAAAAAATTCAAATTTGTATGAAAGGATTTAGTATTTGATTATAAAAAAGTGTTATGAAACTAAAGGGAATATATAGTAAAAGGGAATAGATAGAGATTATTATAAGAATATACTCAAGGATATAGATTTGATGAGTTTTTTTTTAACCATTAAGACTTTTAGTTCTATTAAAATAAAGGGTATGAATAAGCACCCGGTCCTGGAACTCCTGAAACATTATAACTAAGCCTTTGTTGTTGGCCGAATTTCCACCCTTGCGAGTCTTTGGTTGGAATTTCATACTGCCCAGGTCCTGGGGTATTTTTTATAGGCAAACTATTTCTTTTACTAGTCCCAAAAACAGGTGAAAACGATTTTTCACAACTTTTTATATTGTATTGTCCTGGACCTGGGGATTTATTTTCAATTTTCATCTCAGGTTTGGGTCTTAAACTAAACGCAGGCCCTTCTTTGATTTTTTCTGGGATTTTATAAGCCCCAGGTCCAAGTGAATTATCAGTTTTTAAATAAGTCTCCCTTTTCGCATTACCAAAAATTGAACTTCCGGTAGTCTTTGGCACTACAATTGAATAAGCTCCTGGTCCTGGGATGCTATTATCAATATATTTAAATCTAGTCGACTTACCAACACTATAAGATTTTGTGTCAATTAAATCTCTTGGATTATAAATTCCTGGACCAGGAGACCTTTCTCGATCCTTTTGTGGGGACTTGCCAATCATAGAAAAAGCTTTAGAATCGTTTATTAAAGGCAAATTATATGCCCCAGGACCAGGGATTTTTGGTACAACAACTTTCCCTCTAGTTTCTGAAGTGAATTTTATCCCATGATTAAGTTCTAGTTTGATTTCATAAGCTCCTGGGCCTGGAGAAGAATCTTTACCAGCACTAAAACTTCTTTTTTCCTTTGTAAAAGTATGAATAAATTTTGATTCTAAATGATCCTTGTTAATGTTATATTGTCCTGGCCCTGGTGAAAATGCCCTTTCAGTTAATTTTTCTCGTCCTTTAAGTGAATATTTTGGACCTTCTGATATTAAAGATTTTATTTCATAATTTCCTGGACCTGGTAATTGAGTGATTTTAGAATGAGATATTCTAGGAGCTGTACCAAATACCATAGATTTTGAAGTTTCTATTTTGTTTGTTATGTAGGTACCTGGACCAGGGACTTGTGGAGATTTAGAAAAATCGTGTCGGTTAGAACGGCTTATTGTGTATGATGGAGTATTTGAAGATCGCTTTTCAATGTATGCACCTGGGCCTGGAACTTCTGAGAACTTAGTTTCTTTGTATCTTCCTTGTACTGTCCAAGCTGGACCAACTTTTCGCATTTTATTATGGAGATTTTTGTATTTAGATGAAATAGATAAGTTTTGTGAAGAAAATATTGTGAATAAGCGGAAATTGTTTGGGAAGAGAGTGGGTTTTATTTGATGGAGAACTATTTTTTATTATCATAATAGATTTCTTATTAAGTTAAATATTATCCACTATACAAAAATTTTATCTTTAAAAATTTAGATTTTCGTAGACTAAATTGCATTGCTTATCAGCATTCTAATTAATTACCCAAATATATTTTAAAAATATTATACAATTACCATAATAATAACATCAAATTTATCATCTAATCCTAATAGTCCAATAAGCTCTTAAGTCATAAACAATTAAACTATTAAAATTTATTATATTAATTCAACATTCTCTTCAGAATCCAAATGCTCTTCACTTTCTTCATCCACCATCTCAATTAAATCTTCATCAATCGCATTAAATTCTTCAAACTTATCTTTGCTTTTCATTAAATTAATAAGTTTCACTCCATCAATAAGACTATGAAAAATAAGTTCATATTTATTCTCAGACAGCACTTCAGTCGATATCTTTTTAGGGTTTATGGGTTCAGGGAATAATGAATCAACAGCAATTCTAAAAGAATTATCCAGCATAGCAGGGATGATCCTAGCAAGATGTGGAGACGATAATTCTAAACAAGGATTTGTATTAACTTCTAATAGCCAAGGTTTCAATGAGCTATCTAACAAGAAATCATATCCAAACACTTCAAAAGAATGAGCACGTTTATTTGTGTCTATTTTTAAAAACACAGCTTGCATAGTATCTTTAATCATTTTTCTAATATGTGAAAGGATATCAGTAAAAAAGTCCACTTTTGATGTGTAATGGTTATCAAGATATTTTTGGAAATCCGCATATGACATTTTGTTAGCATTTTCAAACTTCCCATAATCCTCGCATTTTTTCTGCACAGCATCATTAGTCAAATGCACATATTTATTCGTGCTTGCTAAAGAAAATATTTTAGAAGATGTCCTTATATAGCCTTCTTGATAAAAATATCCTTGTAAAACTCCATTATAACAAGTTATCATCGCATAGCATCTTATATCAAACTTCCTTTTATTCACTAAAAAAGGTTTTTCTAAATACTTTTGTATAATAAAAGTATGCTGGCCTGTGCTTGGACATGGATTATTCCTTATTTCCCCTTTGACTGCCTCAATATCGCTTACAACCGAAATCCCATTTCCTCTATTTGTATTTTCCCCAGGCTTTATAATCCACAAATTCGCGATTTTCTTACCATATTCATCGACTATTTTTTCATATTCCAAGAACTTTTTTTCAAAATCTTTAAGCACCGGATCTGATTCCCCGAATTTTATATGAAAAGTTAAAGGAATATACTCAAATGGATCTTCGTTAAGTGCTTTATAATATCTGACTAAATTGTAATATAAAGCTTTTTTATTAGATAAATGATAATTGTGTTCGATTTTGTTATGGATTTTTAGATCAAAGTTTTGGTATGTGGATTTTGTTGATATATGGGCATAACTGTTAGATTTGGTTATGAGGTCATAGCCTAAAGGGGAAATATCGACGATTTTTGGTAGGGAAATAACGTTGTTAGCATTGACTTGAGTGTATTTAACTTTGCTGTCAAGAGAAAAATTTGTTGTAGCTTCAACTTCAGGATTTATGCTGGTTAAGCAGGGTAAGGATTTTATAAAACTCCATTCTTTCCATTGGGTCCAGATGNTGAGGTCATAGCCTAAAGGGGAAATATCGACGATTTTTGGTAGGGAAATAACGTTGTTAGCATTAACTTGAGTGTATTTAACTTTGCTGTCAAGAGAAAAATTTGTTGTAGCTTCAACTTCAGGATTTATGCTGGTTAAGCAGGGTAAGGATTTTATGAAACTCCATTCTTTCCATTGGGTCCAGATGAAATGCGCTGAATCCTTTTCTTCTTCAGAGACTCTAACCCACCACCATCTACTGCACATCAAATGTTTTACAAGCTTAGAATTATTTCCACTTCCTAAGTAATACCTAAAAGTCACCCCAGGCTCATTCAAAACATTAATACTCATTCCGTTACTCCAATTTAAATGATAATAAAGATCCCTCATAATACGACTTTTAGCTTTAACAATCCAATCTTTATCTCTCATGGCTTCTTTAACAGAAATCTTTTCAACTTTCCTCGTAATTTTTTTCTTACCACTTAAAGATGTGAAAGCTCTTGCAATTTCTAGTGATTCATTTCTTTTTTCATTACCCCAAATTTTTGGAAGCCCTGAAATTTCTATCATGTTGATTTTTTCGTCCATAGAAAGATTAGCACGTTTATGGTTTTTGGATTCTTGAATCGAATCATTAAGGTCTTTTTCTATACAATCAATGCTTTTGTTTGTTTTTCGAAATTTATTTCGAAACTCTTCAGCAAGAAGTTTTGTTACAGCATTAAGATTGATGCATTTTGAATTTTGACTTGGTGGGATATGAGCGATTTTTACAACTTTTATTCCATATTTTAGTAATCTGGAATGAGATTCGTTATCTTTGCTTGGAATAGAATGTCGAGGCCAGAAGCTGTCTATTTCTGGGGTGTTACAAGTGAATCTTAGAGATGGGTTATAAGTTTTGATGTTGGGAGAAGGTCTAAAAACTTTTCTTTCTGCTTTTGAAGCTAAGACACTACGAATACGATAACGAATTCCATCATTTTGTGGATAGGATGTTATTGTTTGAGGTAAACCTAAAGTAAATCCTGGGGTTTTTATAGCGTTAACTGGTCTAAGAGCTGATTTTATTAGTTTCTTGCGATAGATCGGGGAATGGGTTCTATAAACTGTAAATTTAGGCATTTGTTATGGTATTATAGCATAATATTTATGGCACTTTTTTAAGTAAAGAATTTATATTATGGTAATACATTTTTTATGTAACAAAATAAGTAATTTAGGATTTGTTTTATAAGAATAAAGTTTATGGTTAAATTTGGTAGGAAATTATATAGGTTGGTTTTGCTGCTGTGATTTAGGGATTGTTGTGAAGATATATTTTATTTTTTTTATCATATGAATAAAATTAACAATTTTAGTATTTGATATGGACTTAAAAATTAATATTAAGTTGGGAGTTTGGAAATTGTTAGCTTTTAGTTTTTGTTTATTGTGTATATAGGAATTAATAGTATTTATTGTCTTTTATGTGAATTTAGCAAAAGTATAATATTTAGTAGATTAATACGTATTATTAATTTTATAGGATTTGTTTTGGTGGAAATCACTTTGTGTTTTCTTTTTTAAGTTTGATAACCAGCTAAATTTTTTAAAGAATTTTGGTCATGCAAGTCGAAAAATCATTATAAAAATGCTTGTACAGTAAGCTAAGTTATATGATCATCCTGATTTCATTTATTGCTAATTGATAGTCTAGCTTGCTAGGTATCTAATGAAAAACCTTTAAGGTTTTAATATATGATAATATGATAATATAATAATATAAAATATGGACTCAAATAAAAACTTTATGAACAGAACCAAACCAACAAAAGAAAAAGAAAATCAACTTAAAACACAAGAAGAATCAGTTAGGCGAGAACAAAAATGTAAAGCTCAAGTCCAAAAAAAAATAAAAAACTCACAAATTTACACTGACAAAATTCATAACTATAAATTGGAAATCCAAGACCTATCTGCCAAGATCAATGCAAGAATTTGGTATTATAAACAGGCTGAAAAAAGTGCAATAAAAATACAAAAAGTTTATAGAGGACATTTGACAAGGCATTTATATGCAGATGTAATTACCAATTAGGAGGTCTCAGTTATAAATGGTTTCACTTTGAAAAAAATACTTAAAGATATAAAAAAATCAGATGATTATAATCTGTTTTATACAGGTAAGCGAACTGTTTGGGCAGCTGGAGTTATTAATAGGTTTATGAAGAGAATAATTTTCCTATTGAAAATTAGAAGAATTGAAGAAGTTTATAAGCATTTAAAGTCAGTTAAGGAGGCAGAGACATGTAAAAATTTACGAATGGATATTAGGATTTTTGTTGCTAATATGAGGATTAAGCATGATATAAAAAAAAAATTTGGTAGGGATTATTGTGAGATAATAAAATATGTATAGTACGGGATGTAAGTTTTATTTGATAAAGCTGTAATTGAAATATTTTTGTTGTAGTAATATTCTATAATATAGAATTAATGTTTTTTGTTGATGTAAAATAAACAGTTTTACTCATGAATGCTAATTTATTAGAGTTTGTAAAGTCTTTTTTTTTTATTATAATTATAAAAAACAGATAAATGTCGGTCATTAAAAAAATTATATTATAAAGTTTTTTAATCAAAAATATAATAATATGGATTGCATTTCTAGGTTTTGTCTCTGTCTCAATGATAAACTAACACTTTTTAATTCTCTTCTAAGCATGAAAAATTCTTAATCTATAGAAGCATTCGTCTAAAAGAAATACGTCAGAACCTAGCTATCCTCACAGTAAAAAATTACTACATCTCAACCCATCTCAACTACCGAATTCTCTACAAGCGAAAATTCAAAATGAGCTCATCTCATCAATCAAAAACCTTTGATTATANGAACCTAGCTATCCTCACAGTAAAAAATTACTACATCTCAACCCATCTCAACTACCGAATTCTCAGAAAAAGAATTATTCTCTACAAGCGAAAATTCAAAATGAGCTCATCTCATCAATCAAAAACCTTTGATTATGCTTCAACTAGAGACAGAATGACTGCCCAATCAGATACAAATTCTAATTTCTCAAATGAAAACCTAAAAACTCGTGTAGAAAATTTAGGCAACATTTTAGAATGTGCCAGTTTAACATTAACAGAATTTTTAGAACTTGAAAAGGAAAGAAAAGAAAAAATTAATCTTGGATACTTGTCTCATAGTATACCAAAAGCTAAAGAACTTGAACCTTTATTACCTTTTTTGTATCAAAAGGATATGAAAGATGCAATGTCTTCTACTAATTATTGCAATGCAACTTTTAATATGGTAAACAGAATGAATGAAGCAAGTCCAAGACGATTTGCCCCTAAAAGAGTTAGAAAAATGCTTCCTGCTATAAAAAAAAGATTATCAGTTGATACTACACCAAAGAAAATTGTTTGGGATGATGAGGATCCTCCTAATTTCACTTTACCTACTGCAAGTTCAAGTTGGAATCAAAAAAATGAAGAAGAGGTACCGAAATTAAAAAAATACCCAAAGTGTGAACTTAGAAACAATACCTCATTATTCAATTCAACAATAACAGCTATGCTTAAAGTTAAAGATCCAAACGACAGGGCAAAAAGCCACTTTAGAAATAGCATAGCTGGTGATTTCACTACAAACTCATATGAAAAATCAAGAGCAGTTACTAGGGTTAAAGATCGTAAACAACTTGAATCTGTGAAAAATCATCTTTTCAATATAAACTTTATGTCACCTTGCGATTTTTCTGCACTTAAATCAAAAAATTGACGTAATAACCCAACTAAATAAACCATAACAAATCATAACTATTAATAGCTTGCAGTCTTAAACGCTCCAGCAAGCCAATTGTTAGGGTTTTCATCTCTAAACTTATGCATATGAAAAGGTACTGATGGTGAATTAAACTCTTGTGGCACAGGTTCAGTTTCTGCATTAAAAACTCTTTTAAAATCTCTTTCAGTTACCCATTTTCCTTTTGACATTATCTGATCTCTTCTATATTTTTTTTCTGGGTCTAAATAAGGACTTCCATCATTTCTTATTGTTGGCCCATTACTTGAAAAGTGCCCAGTTTTTGTTTTTTCAAATGTATTAACTTCTTTGTTTTTATATTCTTCATTGTATCGACAATAAGGCCTTCCTAACTGAATAACTTTGATTAAAGGCTTTTCATAAAAAGCAAAGTCATTTTTGGCTAAGACTAGATTTGTCCCATTAAGTACTGTTCCTCTTTTTGGCATACTTTGTATTGGGTATCCAGGATGCAACATGGCTCTTATCTCTTTTTTACTTTTCCAAGCTGTTGGTAAGGAGTTGATATAGTCAGCACCTAATGATGAGATGTATTCAGATTCAATTGGCTTTACTATACGCTCGTCTAGTATTGGGTTGTCTTTGATTTTTATTGTATCTCTTTTAGCGAATTCAACTTTACGGTTAGTTTTTTGTTTTTTAATAGTATTGCTATAATCCGAATAATCAGAACTTTGTTCCAACTCAAAACTATCAACACTCTTAAGTTTCCCCGATATAGCAGTTCTAATCCTAATCGCTTCAGAAGTAGTAGCATTGATCTTAACAGTAAGTGGTTCTCCATTTCTCAAAGAAAATGCATATCCCGAATGTTTAGCTTCATTATTTTTCAATCCTAATTCAAACAAACTTGCAGCACTTGATGAATTCCCAACATAATTAAGCCTCATCCCAACACCCATCTTAGTCACAGCAGCAAGTGGTAAATCCATTTTTTCTTTCTCATTCTGAAACCTCGACATCATATGCGTAACAAAATTCTTCAGTACTAAAAACGTAGCAGGATATTTATTGCTTATATGAAACTGTAAAGACACAGCATTATTATGTATAATAATCTGAGGACCTCTATTACTTTCTGCTAAAACCATATAAACATTTTCTTTAAGCGTAGCATTAATAGGATGGACATCCCATTTATTCATAGATGGGATTAAAAACTCACTAAATCCAAGTCCTTTAACAAGCCAATGTTGTACATATTGTTTATATACTCGGCATTTATCTTCATTAGACTTGCCGATAAAAATCTGATTAGCAGAATCAACAATTTTAGCTAAATATTGTCTTGTTTTAAGCATTGCTTCACTAACTTGTGCACTTTCTTGTGCAGCTTTATGATTATGAATACCAGTATTTGCTACAGGATAAAACTCATCTTTATGTGAATCATGACAATAAATATCCCCTGTTGCATTGTCAATAAAAACATCACCTAAAGTTAATCTTTTCATAATATCAGAATCGATGTTGTGTAAGGATTTTAATGAACTGCCATGACCTTTTCCATTAACAACTCTTTCTATGTTAAAATTTGTCGCACATAAAAAAACAAGCATTTGCATGGCGAAATTACAAGCAAATACGATTTTTCTTGTATTTTTACACATACGCATTAAAATGAGGAATTTTCTTGCCCTTCGAAGCCATGGAAGTATATTAGCCTCACCTTCTATGAATATGAAATCTAGATGGTCGAATAGTTTTTCAGAATCTTTGTTTGAATAACCAGATGCTGGCTCGTATAAATAGCTGTCGATTGTGTGACGATCTACTTCTATGAATTCAATGTCACTTAGGTTGTACATTTTTTGGTAGGTGAAAGCTTCGAGGATGATGGATTTGAATGAATTGAATGACCTTTTGCCTTCTGAAGTTTCTGAGTAAGCGTTGACAAGTAGTACTCGCATATTGAATAAGATTATTTTGATTTGTTAAATCGTTTTGGAAATTGTGAAAATTTGTCCAATTATGATGAAAAGGGTTTAGACTGTAAGTTTTGANGAGTAAGCGTTGACAAGTAGTACTCGCATATTGAATAAGATTATTTTGATTTGTTAAATCGTTTATGATGAAAAGGGTTTAGACTGTAAGTTTTGAATAGTTAAGTAGAGGGTTTTGTTAACTTTTTTTTTTGGGTGTTGGTGTTTTTTTAGCCTTGTTTAAAATTTGAAGTTGTTTATGATTAGAAGTTTTAAATTTTGGGTAGTTGATAAACCTTATAAATCCCTATTTTCCTAACTATCCCATCTAATCCTTCCACCATAGCCTTCTCCCAAATCCTATTTAACTAGCTTTAATCTTTTCTAATTTTATTTACGACAACTCTATGAATCCTCATCAAAAAGTCCCCATATCCTAATTCCGACACACTATTATCTTCTACCAACATCTTCTTAAGCATTGTATCATCCGCACTCAATCCTTCAAAATAAAAATAAAGAGAAGCATAAACACCAGGGTTTCTAGCTCGTATATCTTGTATAACCATCATAACTTTTTGATTTTCCTCATTATCATTATTCCCAATCTGCCAATAATCCGGATTATTAAACAACTCTTCTGGTCCATCAAAACCCCAAACATTAAGTATAAAATCATGACTTGCATTCTTCCCAATAACAACAAGTAGAATTTCCCCATTGTTCATAAGGTAAACATTATCAGATTTTAAAAACTCATGAGAATTCCCAAAAAGACTAGGCAAAATAACTAAAGAGTTCTCTGAAAAAGTCCCAGGTTGATGAGTTTGAGACTGTATATCCCCAAGACTATATATTTTAGGGTATAATAAAAGTCTTGATCCATATACAGGGATACTTAGAAGATTATATAAAGAACTGATTCTCATATCCAAAGATACATTAGCTAAAGTCAAACCTGGTTGTTTTAATGCAGAATTACAATATAAAGGAATAAGCTTCAATGTTTCTGGGACGAGGACTTTGCTGAAGTCATTATCTCCTAAAGATTGTCGATGAGCTATAAGGAGTTTTATTACGTTACTATGCCAATTTTCACGGATTATGTTTAAAGGCATTTCGTATATGTTTTGGACTGAGATTTTTATAAAAGCATTAGTAACTGTATCAACATCAGCAGCTTTAAGGATGTTTGGGATTGACCTTGTAGCAAAAAACTTACCGTTGCAGATACGGATAAGCCTTTCACCTTGTGCTGTTGAATATAGCATTGCACATTGGATGTAGTAATCAGTAGCTTCATTAAGTTTTTCATCGTATTTTAATAAAATAGCTATGCTTTTATCACTGTCTATGCAAGCAGCTTCCATTTCAACTGGTCCTTTTCTTTTGTATTTTCCAAGGTAATAATCTACTGAAAGCCCGTTGCTACATCGAGCCCTCATAACAACTTGTGATCCTTGAGGTCTTGTTAAAACTCGAACTATTTGATAATATAATTTTTCTCCATCAACTTCAGCTTTAAACCCTGGATAATAATAAAAGTCCCCACCTGTCTGACTACATAAAGATGCAAGACTAGCTGAATTAATCTGCTGATTAGTACATGCGAAAATATCAACACAAATATCTTCACCACAACAATCTTGCCCAAGTTGTAGATAACTTTCTGATGGATGATATGCTTTTTCTTTTTCTGTATGAACTGGTTTGATTTCTGTTTTTTGAGGTAGGTTTAATTTACCAATCAATCCTGATTGGCTTGTAAACATTAAAACTCTTCCTCCACGAGCTTTAAGCATATGCTCTTTTATTGCATGTAATATTGCACCTGGAGATAAACTTTGTTTTGTAGTATTAGGAAAAGAAAATTCACTAAGTTTATAAAGTAAAGAGTCAAGTTTATCTCTATCAGTACCAACATTATAACAACAACCAGAAACTGATTCTGAGATAAATGGATCTTCGATGTCTGTCATTACAATTTCGCTTAGTTCTCCATTGGCTGCAACTTTAAATATTTGTATTGTGCTATCAAATGTTATAAGCCCAATAAGAGTACGCTCAGGATAAGGTAAACAATCCAATAGCGCGGTTATAGAAGCGATAACTTGATATATAATCCTAGACTGTAATGCTGGCACAGATACATCAACACAAAACAAATACAAAGGCATCTGCACAGGTCTATTACTATAATCCGCAGGTGCCTTGAAATCATAAGTCCCAGCATACAATTCCGGCATTGAAGCTTTATCTTTCATATAAACCTCAGGGGTATCTAAACTCATTCCACAAATATTACATAAACACTTTCTCCCATTATCTGTAAACTTAAAGAAAGAATTAACATAAGCGAAACAACGACTACATCTAAAAGGAATATTCTCAACTTTTTGAATTTGTTCATCATCTGGAGATAATTCTGCAAGTGGTTGCCAAATAGCAGCAATTGGAAGGCCAATATTAGAACATATTCCAGATTCTGTAGGTATAGAGTTCAAAGTTAAACGTAAAATTCGAGGATTTGAGATACCCTGTTCTTTTACTGAAAATAAACTATCAGGGCTGGGAGGAAGTTGTCCAAGGGTCGTAAATACACCTAAATGCTCATCTTGACGGTTTAATGGTCTTGGTAAGGATTCAGTTTGTATTTTCTGTTCTCTTTGTACTGGTTTAGGCACTGGGGCTGGGGTTGGAACATTAACTGGCTCAGAGGTTTGGTAGTAAGGTCGCTGAAGATGAGGAAGTCTTGACCCTTCAGACATATTATTAATATATCTGAATTATTTAGCAAATATCGAGTTATTTTTTATATGTATTTAGAAGTCAAAGCTTTTATATCATCCTAAACTTTATAATACTTTAGTCCAACAATCAAAACTACAAAATAATTATTCGCATTCAAGATTTTTAACCTCAAAAGTTTTCCTAAAATTTTTATAAACGCCCAAGGGAATACAAAATGCATAAGCTCAAAGAAATATCATACAAATATATCAATCTTCAANAATTCCCAAACTAGAAAAAAAAATCTAATAATAAACCTGAGTAAAATAGTCAAAATCGAAAAAAAATCATCAAAAAAACCTTAAAAGGACATAAAAAATGCAGCAAAAAAAAAACACAAGTAATTTCCAAATATTAAAAACTAAACAAGACTTATACTATCCATTAGGGTAAAAATTTAAAATTTATATAAAAATGAGGTCGAACTCAATAAAAAATCGAGCTTTACCCCCTTCATCATCAAAAGTGGATTTACAAAAATTCTCAGACTACCTAGACAGTCGTTCTTTAGCCAACAAGATTTCAGGCGACACATCAGTAAAAACTCATAATCAGCCGTTTGTTTTTACCCCATCAAGTTCAAGAGAACGGATAAAAGGTCCAGCAATAAAATCAAGCCCAGCAAAGTCAGATAAAGTTATTGAAAAAGCGAAATTTATTATAAAATCCCCAAATCGGTCCCCTTATTCAACCATTTCAAATAGTAAAAGCCCACCGAAATTAAGCTCAGAAAGAATTGAACTTAATGAAACCCCAGAGACTAAAGAGATTCATAGGCTTAATGATATTCTTAATAATTGTCAAAAAGAACTTCAAATGACTAGAAGTAGTTATATTGAGACTCAAAGTAAATTAGAAAAAATTATCAAAGATCAAAAACATTGTATTAGTGAGCTAGAAATGGAAAATCTTAAAACTATGAAGGATTTGGTGAATATAAAAAGTATGAGTAAAAAAGAAATTGAGAATGTTTGTGAAAGAGAAGGAAAAGCTTTAAGTGAATGTCAGAAAAAAGCGAAGGATTATGAGGAACAGACAAAGTTTTATATACAAGAAAATATGAAAATCAAACAACAATGTGAAAAGGATGTAATGAATTTGAAGAATTTGTTGAAGGAGCAGGAAAATAAACTGGAGGTTTATAAGAGGGAGTTTACTAGTTTTCATACAAAAGTTAAGAAAGATCAGGATGATGTTGGGTTTAAGGAAGAGTATTTAAAGAAATTACAAGAAGGAATAAAAGAAAAGACTAAACAAGTTTTTGAGCTAAAACAGAATAATGATCAGTTTTTAAAGCAGCTTGAAGAAAAAGAACAGAGAATACTTAGCCTTGAGAAAGAAATCAAAAAAGAAAAAGATAACACAAAAATATTTACAGAAAGGATGTCTGAAATGATAGAAGAAAAAGTTCATAATAAAGCTGATTCAAGATCTAGAAGCCGTAAAACTGATATAATAGACAAAAAATCATCTTCTAGCACAAGATCACCTGCATTTAACCCAGCCCCAGAAATATACATAAAAGACTTTGAGTTATCTTTAGAAAACAGTTTAAAAAACGCAAGGATTTCAGAAATAGCTTTAAAAGATGACTTATCAATGAAACTTAAAGCCCAAATATCTGATTTAGAACAAAAACTTAGCTTAGTAACAGCTGAAAATGACTACTTAAAAAAAGAAAACGAGTCTCAAATAGAAAAGCTAAAAAATATTGAAAACGAAATGAAAAACTTAAAAAGCCCAAGCCGAAGCCAGTCAAAAGGAAAATCAGGGTCGAAAAACCAACCAGAACTTGAAGATCGTTGGGTTTATTCTAACCAAATTGCAGAGCTATCAGAAACCCTTGAAAAAACTAAAAAACGAAACACTGAACTACAGTCTATAAACACAGACTTAAACTCAAAATTTGATTTGTTACAAAAAGATAATGAAAAACTTCAAAAATTCTATCAAAACCTAGTCATTGAGCTTGAAGGGAAGAAAAAAGCATTTAGCCAAAGAGAGAAAGTAAAGGAAAAAGAGAAATCAATTATCATTGAAGAACTTAAGAAAAAAGTTACTGAACGAAACAGGATAATAGAAACCTTACAAGCTCTTCTATCGAAAGAACGGGAAAATTTTGAATGTAAATGGCTAGACCAAGAGCAAATCCACGCAGCTGAGATTCAGAATTTGATTTCAGTTCCAAATATAAAAACTGAGAGAACAGAGGAATTTAGTTATGATATCGATGGCGAGTCTATAAAAAATATCGATGAACTCATAGCAAGAAACAAAGAATTAAAAGAAATGGTTGATAAGATGGAAAGAAAATCATTAGAAAAAGACCAGGAAAATCTCCAAACTTTACTTAAAAAAAGTAATGAGATAAGCGATTTATCATTAGAAAAATCTAGTTTACTCAAGAAAAACATAGAACTAAATAAAAAAATTGAAGAAATCAAAAAAGAAAACACTGAACTTATAAGGCAACTCACTGGATCTAAAGAAACTCTTTCAAACTTTATATCAGAAAAAAACCAAACTAGTAAAAATATTGAAGAACATAATAACACAAGTAAAACCTTTGAAAATGAAATTCAAAACAAAGACAGTGTTATTAAAAAACTTCAATTTAATCTTAGGAATTTAGAAAATACTATTAAATCATATCAAGAATCATTAAGAAATAAAGATAATCAAATCGAACAATTGAATATGGCTAAGATGAAAATAGAGGAAGAAATCAGATTGAAAAATAAGGAAATTAATGATTTTAAAGAAAATAAAGATAATGGAGGAAAGGATTTAAGAAGGGTTATGGAAAGGAAGGATTTAGAAATTTCAACACTTAGAGCTCAAGTGTTTTTGCTTGAAGGGAAAATTAAAGATCTTTTAGATGAAGGTAAAAATGTTTTAAGAGGGAAAAGTCCAATAAGTATTGAAAATAAATATAATCAAAGTGGTAAAAATATTGGAACTATAGAAACAAGTCCTGAAAAGGTTTTTAAAAATGAAGATTTAGTTTTAAAACTAAAAGAAAATGAGAGGATCATTGAAGAACTTCAGAAACGGGAAACTGTTGAGGTTGTTATACAGTACAAAAATGTAAAACTTGTAGATGATAAAGAAAAATACGAGAAAACAATAATAAAATTAGAACAACAAATTGATGGACTTAATAATAAACTAAAAGAAACTGAAGGGCAAATTAAGCTTTCAAGACAAGATTCAAAACTTATATCTGCAAATCTTGATAAAATCCAAAAATATGAAGAACTCATAGCAAGTCTTAAAAATGAAAACCTATCTTTAGCATATCAATTAACTGAAAAAATATCAAAAACTGAAGATATTACTATTAATATCGAATATTATCCTTTAAATTCACAAAATACTAAAACTGAAGATAAAGATAATTTACTACAAATAATTGATAAACTTGATAACCAAGTTCAATTATTACAAAATTATAAAGACTCAGTAGACAACTTAGAGAATCTATCAATTACTATAGAATATATACCTTTATCTCAAACATCTATATTAAAACCTTTTGAAGAAGAATTAGAAAATCAGTTTTTAGAAATAGAAAGGCAATACAAAGGAGAGATCCGATATTTACAAAACAACATTGAAAACCTAACTTGTGAAATTGTATCAATCAAAGATGAAAACGGAGCTTTGATAGAAAAAATTAAAGACCTCGAAGACCATAACACAAAACTTAAAGGTGAAAAAAGTGAATATAGTAAATTAATTGAAGAAATGAACATGGAAAGTATTGAAGCTTCTAATATCGACAACGAGTCTATACAAAATGATTTAATCTCAAAAGATCAAGAAATAAATAGATTAGAATCAGAACTTAAGCAAGTGAACACCCAATTATCAACTTTACAAGAATTGTTTTCTAGGAAAAATTCTGAACTTTCAGCTTTAGCTTATGATTTAGCTTCATCAGAGGCAAAATTTTCTACACTTTCTGAAGACTATGATAAAAAACTAACTCAATCAAAAGATGATTTTTATATACTAAAAGACAAATACGTCAGGGAAGAAAATAATAATAAAACCCTTGAATCTAAACTAAAACTCGCTGATATCCAAAAATCTCAATTGCAAAAGTCTATAAAAGATCTTGAAGATGATATAAAAAGACTTAAAGAAGAAAATTTTATGATTTTAAAACAATTAGAAGATGCTAATAAAACTGATCAAAATGAAGAACCTGATATTATTATAAGTGATAGTTTTGATAATGAAAAATCTGAGAGAAAAAATCTGGAACAAGAACTTGAAATAAAAGTTTTTATGTTAGAAGAAGAGTTAAAGTTGCTTAAAGAGAAGGAAAATATAGAAATTCATATTGATTATGTACCTGAAGAAATTGTAGAGAAAAATCTTAAACTTGTTGATAATCAGAAAAAATTATTAGCGGCAATACAGAGTTTGGAAGATAAAAATAAACAAATGAATAAGGTTTTGTATGATAAAAGTCAGGAAAATAAAGAAATGACTAAAAGGGTTTGTGAGTTGCTTAAGTTTATTGAGGAAATTAATGATGAGAATAAGCAAATGCGTGAAGAAAATAAGGAACTTGTGAGGGTTAATAAGGAGATACAGGATAAACTAATTAAAATTGAGTCAGAAAACATGGAGATTAATAATTATGTAGATGAACTGAATATGGACAGTATTGAAAACTCGATTAATGAGGATAAGGGTCGAGAAAATGATTTTAAAAATTTACAAAATGAACTAAGGGATAAGGAAGGGCAAGTTAGAAATCTTCAAGATTTACTGAATGAGACTAAGAAATCTGCTAATGATATTGAAAAAAAATTGATAGAAAATATTGGGAAATTAGAATTTGAAGTTGCTGAATTGAAATTGCAAGTTGAAACATCAGAACATCAGCTTTGTCAAACCAAATCAGAACTTATCGCATTAAAAGAGCAAATAAAAAAAATCGACCTTGAAGTTAAATCAAAAGAAGGGAAAATCAAATACCTTGAGTTGCAAAGAGAGAAAATACAAAAAGATGCAAAAGAAACAAACCAAGAACTCCAAGATCTTAAAGAAGAAAACCATTCACTTCNACCTTGAGTTGCAAAGAGAGAAAATACAAAAAGATGCAAAAGAAACAAACCAAGAACTCCAAGATCTTAAAGAAGAAAACTATTCACTTTTAATGAAAATTGATTATATGGAGAAATCCAAAGATATTGAAGAATTAGAAATTGTGATTATATATAAGAAACAAAGCTTAGAAGAAGAAATAGCAAAGTATGAAAAGAGTGAATCTAAACTAATGCAGATAATAAAAGACTTAGAATCTAGGCTAAAAAATTCAGAAAAGGAAATCAGTAGTTTAGAAAGTCAGCTTCAGATTTATATTGAATGCGATTATGTAGAAAATCGTCAAAGCGAAGATCTTGAAAGGCTTAAAAATCTTGAAGTTGAACTCCGTGGCAAAATTGTTGAATTAGAAGGGCAAATTGAAAATCAAACACGTTTATCTCAACTAAAAATTCAAGAAAAAGATAAAGAAATCAAGTATCTTCAACAAGAAAAAAGGGTTATTGGTAAAAAAAATGAAGATTTGTCTAAAGATCTTACGGCAATAAAAGATGAAAATATTAATCTTATAAGGGGCAATGAAGAATTAGGGGAAATGAATGAAGCATTAAATAAAGAATTAGCGGAATTAAGCAAATTTCTTGATGAAACCAACTCCCAAAGTACTGAAAAAGCTGATTTATTTAGTGAAACATTAAAAAATGAATTAGAAATCAAGCTCCAAACTGTTAAAAATGCTCTGCAAGGGCAAATTACTAGCAAAACTCAGCATATTTCTGACATGCAAAATATTATAATAGAAAAAAATCAAGAAATCGATAAACTCACAGAACTATTAACCCAAAAAACCAAAGAAGTTACTGAAAAAGATAAGGATATAGATGAAAATACTAAAGATTATGAGAAAAAAATATTAGATATAAAGCAAGGGATAATAGAATTAAAAGAAAAATTGAGGAAAAACGAAAAAGAACTTAAAGAGAAAGAAACGCAAATAAAAACTGCGGATATGATAAAAACAAAACTTCAAAATAATATTAGAGCTTTAGAAGATGATCTTAAGATGCTTAGAGAAGAAAATTATGCTTTAATGAGTAAGAATAATCAAGATACATCAGTAAATAGTATATCTGAAATTTGTTTGGTTATTGAATATAAAGCTAATGATGAAGATATTAACACCTTAAAGAAAAATGAAGCTTTTTATATAGAAAAAATTTCAGTTATTGAAATGGAGAGGATGATAGACAAAGAAGAAAATGAAAGGAAGATTGAAAAACTTGTTGAGGAATACGAAAGGCTTAAACAAGAAACTTCTCAATCAGTAAAACATCTGCAAAACTTACTGTCAAAAGAACAAGAAAATCTCCGACAAGCTAGACACAAGCATGAAACTCAATCAAAAGATCTTATGATTATTAAAGAAGAAAATATAAACCTAGTCAAAGAAAAAGAGTATTTTGAAGATGAAAACCAAAAACTCAAAGAAACAATCGAATCTCTCCAAAGTGATTCAAAACTCAGCAATTCCCAAAACGAATCCGAAACCCAATTAATCCTATTACAATCANTAAACCTAGTCAAAGAAAAAGAGTATTTTGAAGATGAAAACCAAAAACTCAAAGAAACAATCGAGTCTCTCCAAAGTAATTCAAAACTCAGCAATTCCCAAAACGAATCCGAAACCCAATTAATCCTATTACAATCCCAACTATGCAAAAAATCACAAGAACTTGAATCATTAACCCAACAACTTAACAACTACTTAACTGAAGCTGCATATAAAAATTCTGAACTTCAACAATTACGTATAGAAAATTTTTTATCCCTCCAAGACCTTACACAAAAGTGCTCTAAATACGAGTCAGATTTAAAAGAAAAAGACTCCAAACTCCAAGTTTTAAAATTACAGAAAACTCAGTTACAAAATCAATTAAAAAACAATGAAAATGAATATAAAATATTAAAAGAAGAAAATTTTTTATTAACCAAACAAATCCAAGCTAAATGCTCATCACAAATATGTAGTAGATCTTCAAGTCAAGAAGATAATAAAGTGGAAAATACAGAAAATATAGTAGAATATATAGAAAAAGAAAAACTTTTAAGGAAGGAAATTGAAGAATTACAAGGTAAAAATCAAGAAAATCATATGCTTATAAACTCACTTCTTCAAGAAAAAACAGGATTTTCTTTTAAACTTCATGAACTTGAAGAAACACGTAAAATGTTTAGTGAAGTAGTAAAAGAAAAGGAATCTTTGCTTAACAGTATAAAAGAGCTCAGCAAAAATGTGGATTTTTTAAGAAAATCCAATGAGGCCAGCAAAGAAAGTTTTGAAAAGCAAATTGGTAAATTGACAAAAGACTTGGAACTAGTAAGAAAACAAGCTAAAATCCGATCAGATGAAGATAACACAGAAAAAATCCATATTCGAGAAGAAAACGTTAAACTGGTTACCCAATATGAAAAACTTGAAGAAGAACTCGAAGGAATAAAACAAGAACAAAAACACTACCAAACCCAAATTTCCATTCTAGAAACAAAAAACAAAGCTCTTAAAGACAAAAACAAAGAATTTCTTATTCAATTTAAAGGTATAAATACTTAAAATGCTTACTTTAAAAATATATCAGAAATATTCATAGTTTCTTAGGTTTATAAAACCCTTGGCTTGTATTATCATAACTAAACCTTTCATTAAAATCAAGATATCTTAAATCAGGATATACTGATACAACACTTTCAAGGTCTTTTTGGATTTTTTCTGTATAATCTTCACCGAGATACACAAAAATTCCAATTGGAAATTTGATACATTTTAAATACATTATTATATGAATGATTTTCTTCCCTAAACGTTGAAGGTTACTGAATTCCTTTTCAATATTAATTTCTCTAGCCATAAGTTTTAATAAACAATCCTCACGCATATGAATAAGTTGTAGGATTTTTATTATCATAACCCGAGCTTTGAAAAGTTGAAAACAATTTTCTAGTATTTTTTCTAAGCTTTCTTTAGACCTTGGTGGTATAATCATATAGCTTTGTGGGATCATCATTTCATATTTGAGTTTTTCTAATGTTTTTACAGCTTTTTCATATAAAAAGTCTAGGCCATCAAAAACTTTGCATTGAAGTAGTTCTTCAACTTCTTGGCTTGTGAGCATGGATTGGTCTGAAGATGAGAATTCAGTTTTTCTTTGAGCGACATAAGTGTCTAATATAGATTTACTCCAATCAGGATCTTTAATCTTAGCAGTAATCGGCCGATTTACTTTTTTAGTCCTATTGGCAAATGCTGAAATTGGTCTTGTATCATACTCCTGCTCTCTTGACGGTTTTTTATTTCTATAAACCGAATTAACTCTATTTTTTGTATTTGGTTCAGCTGATATTGATCCTTTAGTTTTATTCTCTTCTTTATTCTTTGAATGGTGTAGAACTCTACTTAGTAACTGAGGATCTTCCCTAAATTTACTCATCACAGAATTCCAAGTGTTTTTATCTTGATCATCCTGATACAAAAGTTCTGTTATAATACTAGTCTGTTTTTGCATCTTAGGCTTAGTATTCAAAGTTTTTTTCGACTGTCTAACTAAATTCGATTTTGAATCTTTATTTTCATTTACAACTTTAAGTGTATTTTTCTTTTGAGATTTATTAAGAAGTTTATAACTAGAATCTGTTTGTTCAGAGGCTACGATAAATTTAGAATTTTCTGAGACCAGCATATTAATTTCTTCAATATTTGTAGTATCTAAAGGAATTTTTGCCCTTAAGCTTTTTATAGCTTGTAAGGAAGATTCAAAATCTTCTGATGAAAGATTTTTTTGGTTGTTAAAGTATGGGGAAATATGCTCTGATTCTATACTGTCATTAACACTTTTCTCTGTTGATATATAAGGATTGGTTGTTGGGGATATGAACTTTTGAAGAGCTTTTTGGAGTTGTAGGATTTTCTTATCTTTTTGTCGTATTTGATACTCATAGTTTAGGACTGAAAATTCGGTCTGGGTTGATTTTTCTTTTGGGAGTTGTTTTGATTTTGATACAGGGCTTTGTGATTTCATTTATTATTTGAGAAATGTGATGAAAATATTTTGATTTCTATGAAGATTGCTAGTTTTAGCATTGGATATAAAAATTGTGGAAAATACAATAAAAAATTTTTCAGGATAATATATGAAAGGTTTATTCAGTTTATGATATATTGTTAATATTTTGCTTATTTTTATAATAAAACCTATAAAATTTTGATATAAAATCACACACTTTGTAACAGGGCCATAAACATTTTATCTAAACAAAAAATCTCATTTGTATATTTTTTTTAACACAAAAAGCATATATTGAATAAAACGAGTATGTCATTTTTATTCTAAAACCCAGTATAATTTTATGATGTTTGTATCTTTTATTTAATGGTTTTTAATATAAAGTTCACAAAATTGTGTTAGTATAACTTATGACACCTAAGACTTTTTTGAGATTTATTTCGTCGTTGCATTAAAGATGAACATGCTGTATTTTTAACTTTGACTGTTTTTTCTGTACCTTCACTTAGTCTACCTGGTTCTATTTCTAACTCAAATTTCCGATATAGTTCAGAAAGCTGTTGGTTTAGTTGTTTGTAACCTGGGCTTTCTGTTGGGTGTAAAAAGAGATCTGAACTTGGGGTCACTGGAATTTCGAAATATTTGAATTCGTTGTTGTGGCCTATTGAACGACGTGGGCGAATAAAAGGAACATTGAATTCTACTTTTTCGTCAATTTTCGAGTTCAAATCACATTTAGCTTCATCAAAAATATTTTGGCTAGCTGATATTATGGGAAAATTCATTTATATATTGATTTCCTGATAAAAATTATAATTTTAGATATATTCTCATACATTATATGGTTTAATAGTAGAATGCTATGAATAAGTTAGTCAAGCTATGATTCTATAAAAATGTTGTAAGATTAATCAATATATAATATTAAGATACAAGAAAGTTTAAAACTTTTAATACTGTTAGGATATTAATTATTTACTTAAAAGTTTTCAAAACTCCTCTTATCCTTAAACTAAGAGAATCTGAAATTATTTTTTTAGAATTGAATTTTGTAAGTGGCAAGAGTTCTTTTTTTCGAATTGATACATTGTTGTAAGCTTTACCAACTGAACGACTTGCTATGTTGGTAATAGCATTAACATCAGCCTCTTTATTTTTAGGATCAGCCCAACTCTTTCTTTTAAGCCTTCTAAAATCAACTTTTGCAGGTATATGGTAATTATTTTGCTCATCTGAAATGATTCTACATGAATTATCTTCTTTTGAAAAAGATAAACTTTCTGAGTTAAGGTACATATCTGAGAAAAAATGTGTATAATTAGTCGCAGGTAAGTTATGATTTTTGCTTGTAGAAAGTCTTTTCTCAAGTTTAATATAGCCTATACTCAAACCAGGATAAGGATAAATCGGTCTTCCATTGGATAACCTTCTAACGCTGTTGCGTACTGAATAAATATTATTTCTTGGAGATGCACTACTAGTAAAAGTTCTAGAGCTAAAGACTGCATCTGGAAGTTTTAATTCGTTTTTGTTTCTGTTAATTTTCTGAGTGTCAAGATATAGTTTTATTTTTTCATGTACTGCTGACATTATAGTGAATGATATTATTTATAATTTTTTATTGTTGAATCTTGCTAGTATTTGTCATAGGGTTAATAAAATTGGGTGGAAATAATTGGGTTATGGTTGTAAAGAATTAAATATGTAAAGCTTTAAAGAATAAACGTAGGATTGGATAAGAATGATTTATAATAAAAGATTTTAAAAAGATTTTAAAAATTTATGTGATTATAATTCATAGTAATAGACAGTTAGGCGAAAAAAAATGTATTAAAAAAAGAGTTTTTGTTGAAGGTGTTGTTGATAATGAAGCATATGGGATAAGAAGATGATATTGTTTTTGTTATAGTGAATTTAGATATGGTTTAAAAGAAGAGAAACATGTATTAAAAAATGATTTTAAAAGGATTAGTATAGAATCAACTAAAGAAAGGTAAACTGATTTTGAAATTGGTGTGAGTGATATTAAAATTGGGGTAATATATATCTAAAATATATATACTCCAGCTCATATCCTAGTGATTATAAGCTCAGAACTTAAAGAAAAATAATTAGAATTATTCAGAAACAGTTTTCCTAAAGGCTCTCCTCACATCACTACTATTTATATATTGTTTTTTAGGAATACTGGCAATATACTCGCAATATAAAATTTCCCTAAAACCAGTCGATCTCAAAATCCTCCCTTCACAATAAAACACAAGTCTTTCAATAAAATCAGCCTCCTTAACTTTTTCTAAACCAATCATAATAAAATCTGATATTTTTTCCACAACATCCTTACGTACACTATTTAGATCAAAAAGGTATTTAGTATTTCTAAGTTCGCTTGAATAAGGATTTTGACCATCACAAACTAAACCACCTAAAGTATCAACACTATGTTTTGCTAATAAATCTATTAAGTTTTTTACTTGATGATAATAAAGATAACCTAATAACTCATTATCCATACATTGATATAAAATTTGTGCTTTAGTTTCTTTTGATTCTTTACCGAGAAGTATTCCAATTACTATCAAATTTATAAGTAAGAAATTACCATCGTAATCCTTTAGACGATTATAAGTTGTTGTTACTCTAGTAAAATTCCCAATGTTTTTTGTTACAACACCTAATGAATTAGCAGCTCTCGTAAATTGAAGTGCATTAAGTTTACCATTAAGACTAAATTTACGAAATGTTATATCTAATTGACTACAATTCTGAGTATGCATATTTAGAACTTGTTCAGCTTGAACTATAGCTTCTTCTTCTGTTGGTTTAGTAATTGTTTGCGCACAACCCATTTTTATAAATTGAGTAAATTTGGTTAATGATATAAGGATAAATTATTCATTTAGGCTAAATTTTATTGAAAAATGTGTTGAGAACAAATGAGATATGATATTAGAGTTGTATAGAAATTAAATTTTTAATATTATAGTTTGTAAATTGATGATTGTAAGTTGATCAAGATTGCTAAAGATAGGTTGGTTTTTTCGGTTTAAAGGGTGTAAAAGAGATGGGTTAAGAGTTTTTTTGGCGGAGTTTTGGGTATAAGTTTTTATGATATTATTATGATTTTATGATGAGGATGTTGATTTTAAGGGGCTTGTGGAAAAGTTTTATGTTTGCTATTAGAATTAAATTAGATGTAGTTTTTTGAAGAGCCATGAATGTATATAGGTTTTAATACGCTTTAATTAGAATATTATATATGCTTTTTTTAATGATATGGTGTGCTTATGAGATTAAGATTATATGATTATGCTATTGTTATAGAGATTTAGGATAAGATTTTTTGTTATTAAGAACTTTTTGGGTGGTTTAAAGTATTTTGAATTGATGATATATGAGTGTTCATAAAAGTAGTTTTTGAGTTTGTAATAAAGTTTATTTTAGAGATAACAAAGCAATGTATACTGTTTTGAATGATAACAATAAGATTATTACTATTGATAACTTGAACATCCAACTTTTGTTGTATTTAATATGGTTTATTTATTATTAATAAACCAACTTATATAACTATATATTTTTCTAAATACCATGCTATACTTAGCTACTAGAACTTATCTCAGCTTAATAAACTCAACTTTCCCTTTGTCCAACCTGATTAAAAAAAAACTTCATCCAATCCTAATCCCTTCTTAATCCTCTAACCCCTAACCTTAAAATCCCCACCTTCAACAAAGCCTGTAAATTTAACTCAGAATTCCTAACCCAAATATAAACGCTTAGAAAAAATGTCAAACAAGGAAGCAAATGAAGACCGGAAAAACCGAACCACAATCTCCAAAAGTCTAGGGAAAGGAAGCTTCGGTACCGTTTTTCAAGGTACATACACCGATTTATCAGGTAACGAAATCCCTGCAGCAATAAAAAAAGTCTACCAAGACAAAAGATATAAAAACCGAGAACTTGAAATCATGCTAAAACTCAAGCATCAAAACATAATCGATCTTTACCATCACTACTTAACAACAGGTGAAAAAGAAGATGATGTTTATTTGAATTTAGTTATGGAACTTATACCTGATACAGGGTATAAAGTTACTAAAACATATGCGAAAACAAATCAAATAATGCCATCAATATTGGTTAAGTTATATTCTTATCAGCTTTTAAGAGGAGTTTCTCAAATGCATATTATAGATATTTGTCATAGAGATATCAAACCACAGAATCTATTGATTGATGCAAAAACTCATAAGTTGGTTATTTGTGACTTGGGAAGTGCTAAACAGCTTATTAGAGGTGAACCTAATGTTGCATATATTTGTTCTAGATATTATCGAGCTCCAGAATTGATTTTTGGTAGTTCAAGTTATACAACAGCTATAGATGTTTGGAGTATTGGTTGTGTTATTGCTGAGTTTATTAGAGGTCGACCTCTTTTTGCTGGAGAAAGTGGTATTGATCAACTTGTGGAAATACTCAGGTTGCTTGGAACACCGACAAGAGCTCAGATGAAAGATATGAACCCTTTTTTTGAAGGATATAAATTCCCTCATGTTAAGGTTAAATCTTGGAATCAAGTACTTGAACATGCTGATGAGTTGACTATTAATTTCCTTAAGCGTTTAGTTTGTTACTCACCACAGTCTAGACCTAGTGCTTTAGAAGCTCTTTTAGATCCATTTTTTGATGAATTAAAAATACAAGGAACGGTTTTGCCTGATGGGGATCCTTTACCACCATTATTTAACTGGACAAAGGAAGAATTACAGAATCGTGAACTTGTCGAGAAAATAGAGCCTAGGTGGCATAAGAAATAGAGAATGATGAGATTATTTTAGGATAAGAATACTTTTTGGAATTTATGGTTTTTATGATTGATAATTTTTGGATTTTTTTTACAATTTTAGCAGTTTGTTTAGTAGTTTTTATTATTTATGTAGAGAGTGAGATATTATGGTGAGAAAATTATGTCTAATTATTGATATGTTGATAATTTATCATGATTGAATAGTTTTGATATAAAAATTGATTAGTTTTTATTTGATTTTTCATACTTTTTTTAATACTTTTTTTTAACTCCTCTTCTAGCTTCTTCTTCTCTATAAAGTCTGTTAAAGTGTGTCCATATAGTTAGAAAAATCACACTTATGAATATTGCTTTTATACCTTCAACACTTATAAATTTCTTTGACATATGGGTGATTCCATCACTTCCATAACTAAATCCTACTAAATTTGCTACAATCATTAAGATTATATAAAAATCACTGCCTAAAACACAAAGCCATGAATACGCTAGTGTACTGCGAAAAGCACTAAAATTCTCACGAGAAAAGTATGACTTTATAAGTATTTCTGGAACAATAAATAAGCACATTCCCCAACTCCAAAAAACCATATCTAAAGAGACATCGTGCCATAAACCAACAAAACCATAAATTATCCAGATATTATAGATTTTAGTATGCTTGCCACCAAGAGGAATAAAAAGATAGCGAACTAGCCATAAATTAAAAGAATGATGCCAAGAACGCCAAAAACCTTCAAAACAGTAGTTATTAGACATACATGTTATCATATTTTCAGGGCATTCAATATTATCCAAAAGAGCTACAATGCGGAAAAAACGCCATATCACAGTAAATTTAAGCCAAATCCATTTCAGTACAAAAAAAGAAACAGTCATTAATTCACTACAGTTTAACCAAAAAAGTAAATGCCTATTATATTGTGAATTAGCAATAGCTGGTAAATATAGGTTATGGATAAACCATAAAAGTAGGCCGAAAACAACAATCCATCTGAAAGAATAAATAAAAAGTCTTTTTTTATCATAAACTTGCTGTGGAAAATGCACTTGAGATAACCAAGAATTATATGTCATAACTGGTCCTGCAAAATATAATGGAAAATAGCAAACATACGCAAAAAAAGTTATAAAATCATAGCTATCCGCATGAGTTTCAGTTCTAAATTTCAAGCACTTTATCTTTTTCGTGCATTCTACACAATTAATCATATGCTTCTCATGTACATGAATAATTTTCTTAGAAACACTCCAATGATAATCCATACAAAAGCTAATAACTTTCAAAAAACATAAATTATGCACTCTATACCATTTCATCAATAATGGAAACTTTCTTGTAATACTTAAGATACTAAAAAACCAAGTAAGAGAAAATCCATCATAAAGTCTTGCAAAAATTAAAAACATCAAATTCCCAGTCCATAAAAATATAGGAAAGTATTTTTTACCAGCGAAAAATTTTGAAAAAAAATAATTTCCAGCAATGTGAATGAATATGAAAATCACCCCTTCACTATGTAAATATATGCATAAAATTAAGCCAAATAGAGCATAAAAATATATGTTATATTGTGTGGATTGATGATATTCAAAAAATCCTCGGCGAAGTATTAGGAAAATTATAGAGGTAAAGATGAGATCTGAGAAATCTGTTATGAAAGTTTTTAATTGGCCATCTTGCAAATCAATTAATGTATTTGAGAAATAAGGGCTTGGGGTTAAACCGGAGATGATTCTTGGGTCAATACTTGAGGAAATAGTTATAGCATGCTTTAGTGCTATTATCAAAGCTATAATCCCAATAATAAAAGATACTAATAGCTCAATGCGCTTCAAATAAAGATTATTTTTTGCATATGATGGTGATATAAACATAATATTTATATTATTGAATACTTATACAATTAAGTTATTAAATATCTCCCATAGTCTAATAAAATTCTAATAATAAAAACCTAAATTATCTAATAACCCTTATCCTTAATCCCTTTTCTAGTTTCATTTTCTCTATACAAAAACATGAAATGCGAGCCAATGCTAAGTACAGTTAGCACTTTAATCATCAAAAATAATCCTTCCAAATTAATCAAACCTTCTAACATAACTTTCAAACCACTTAACCCAAAACTAAAACCAACAAGATTTGCCATAATCATAAGGCAAATATAAACCCCTCCAGCTATAGCACACATAAAACTATAAGCAAAAGTTTTTCTAAAAGCTTCTCGTTTTGGACTAGAAAAATAAGCTTTAACAAGAACTTCAGGCATGATAAACAAACACATGCCCCATCCCCAAGCTAGTAGGTTAAGAGTTAAATCGTGCCAAAGAGCGACAAACCCAAACACAGCCCAAATGTTGAAAACTTTGTATTGACTTCCCCCAAGTGGAATGAAAAGATAACGGATAAGCCATTGATTAAAAGCTCTATGCCACATACGCCAGAAACCTTCAAAGCAGTAATTGTTTGACATGCATCGGCCCATATTTTCTGGACTTTCAATGCCGTCAAAAAGTGCCCATATACGGAAGAACCTCCATATAACTGTGAACTTAAGCCAAATCCACTTAAGAATAAAATACGAAGCGATAATCAGTTCATACGGAGTAAAAGCATCAAGTATATGCCTATTTTGAGAGTTGTTAGCAATAGTAGGGAAATACAAGTTATGCATAAACCATAAAAGTATCAAAAATATCACACTAAACCTAAGTATATACTTTATCATACGTACACGATCAAAAGTTTGTTGAGGTAATTCCACCTGTGAAATCCATGCATTATATGTCAATGTTGGTCCAGCAACATACAACGGTGGATAAAAACTATAAGCAATAAAACACAAAAGTCCAAATCTCTGTCCATGAGACTCCATTCTAAACTTTAAACAAGTAATATCTTTCTTACACTCATCACATTTCTTCTTATGCTTTTCATGAGTATCAACAATTTTGTTAGACACTTTCCAATGATAATCCACCGTATAGCTCACAATTTTCAACATACATAAATTATTAACTCTATACCAATTAAGTATCACTGGTACATTGTCTAAAAAGTCTAAACCTTCGAAAAACCAGGCAAATTTGAACCCATGATAATACTCAGCTAATATCATAAAAGCCATGTTGCCAATCCATATAATAAGAGGGAAACCATTTATCCCAGCAAAGGTTTTTGTAATAAAGTGATTGGAAATTATCATGGCTAATAAAAACACAACCCCTGGGCCATGTATATAAATTCCATAAGCAATACCGAATATTGAATAGTATATCAAGGATAAGGTAATTGAATTGTGGAGATGGAATAGAAATCGACGTAAAGTTATAAACATGACTGCAATAAAGGTTAATATAGGGAGACCTTCGAGAAAAGCATTTAATTGTCCATCGTTTAAGTCGATATTTTTACTTGCACTGTATGGGCTGCTTACAACTCCTACAATGCGATATTTGTAAGTGAGGTTTTCAGATAAAATGTAAGCATCGCGGAGGAGAAAAAGCACAGGGATCGAGCACATAGCTAAGGCTAACCACATATGAACTTTCTTCCAGATCAAATGGTCTATTTTTCCTACTGTAAAAAGTAGCATTTATTATTAGGATGAATGGTAAATATGATGAGATAGGATGAATAAAAGTTAGATATTTTGATTGGGGTTTATTTGAGGGATTTTTGTGTGTCGGCTAGGGAAAGTGCTTTTGGTTACATCATATGAAATAAAAGATATAGAAATTATTTGATTTCTTAGGAAATTCTTATTTACACTTAATACTAAAATCTCTATGAGATTTAATTATATAGTTTATTTTTTCATAACTTTTCTTAAAATTTCTTTCTGTTTACCCTCCCACCAACCAAAAATAGCTCAATCATCATTCTGTATGCAGAAAATCATTATCCTCAACAAAATAAATGTCTTTAAAAATTTTAATATCCTTTGCGAACTGGCAGGTACATAAAGCACGGTCTAAAAAGATAAGACACCTAATTTAAAATATCATATTCGCTTTAAAAATAGTCATGCTCCTCTCTCTCAAAGATAATAAAAGAAATCCCTTAAGCTAAATCAGCGTATTCACAAGCATAAGCAGGGAACATTGCCTAATACAAAAAAAATTCCGATGAAAATTTTTAATCTTATTTTCAATAATCGAATACAAAAACAGAGAAAACGAAGGCTCGACTTTCACTTACAGATTTCTTATTATTAGTAGAAAATTTATTATGGAAGCCTAATAGGATACTTAGATAATCTTAATTTAATATTTTTATTTCCACATCTAATCCATATAAACACATTTGCAAACTTATCTAAAATAAAATAATTCTCATCAAAAATTTATTTCTTTTAAAAGTTCATATCAAAAACTTATCCAGCTTTCCACTAAATTCCATAAAAAAAAAATCACAGCCCTTCTCTTAAAAATTCATAAATTCCTCACAAAATCGTATTGCAAAGTCAATTTCAAATCCTACAATCCTAAAAAAGGACCAAAAAAATACATTCCAATTTACGCGAAATTTAAATCCTAATATTCAAAACTACGTGTAGCTGACTATTTTATATTCGAAAAGTTTGGTGTCGAACCTATAAAGTTTCTGGCTACAATTGCAGAAATACAAATACCTTCCTTTTTTAAACACATAAGTATTCATCATACAATAACAACAATCCGAGTCCTTAGCCCTATAAGGGAAATTTTTCCAACCTTTTTCTTCATCTTGCTTATAAGCCCATTGACTTGTTAGTATAAATCCATGTCCCACAATTTTATACCCTTTAGATAAACTCAAAAAAGCTTTATACATATCAGTCTTTGGGTCATACATATAAGCACTATTCTGATAATAGCAAGTCAAACATATTTTATCTTGTATAACCCCACCAGTATTCACATGTTGAGTAAGTGGACATGTTGCAACTTTAGTCCATTCTTTAGTTGATAAGCTATATTTTTCATTCATTGGCGAGCTATACCCATTAATCATAAAAACTTGTTTATCTATACAAGCTATAACCCCAGAGTAAGTGTTTACTGGACAGTTTTCAATTGGGGCAATTTCTCCATCATCAACATCTAGTATATAACATTCACCTGTCCCGACAGAATTGACAAAAAATTGCCCTTCAGGTAGTTTACAAGAGTTTATTGCACTTGTGATTGAAGCATTTACGTGTTTTCTTGTTTTTTTAAGTTTGTCCAAGTTTATTTTTACTAAACTTTCGTTTTCTATCCAAAAATAATCGTCGTCTTCATTTTCCCCTTCAACTAATTTGAACTGACTTTCGAAAAAAGTGTTTAATTCATCTTTAACACTGTCTAAATTTGGGGGAACTTGAACACTGCTTTGTACTGAAGATGAGAGTTTTTCATATACTTCACGGTCTATTTCCCCTCGTTCTTGAATAAACCTTTTAATACTTGTGTAGTAATGCAGATCAGAATTAAGATTGGCTGCTATTTTTTTTGTTTTTAATGTGACGAATGATATGAGCTCTGATGAGAATTTATTAAGCTCGGATTTGATGAAGGAAATTTGTCTTAGTCGATGGTTGATTTCTTTGATTGTTTTGCTTGCTTGTTCGGCTTTGATTTCCATAAAAGCTGAATGAATGAGATGATTTCCTACTTTTTTCACATGAACAACAAAGTGTTCAACACAGAAATAATTGTTAATCTTACATTCACAGCATATCTCAACTAGATTCTTACATCCATCAATTCCACACTTTTTTGACATATTTATAGGTAGTTAATTATCACATATGACAAGTAATCAACCTCCTTTGTCAAATCAGCCTAATTCACTAGTATTTTTACTAAACACCATACCTATTATATAGTTTTTCATAATATCTTCAATAAAAATACTATCATTTTACAAAACATTCACTTTAGTTATCTATTAATAAGATATCTAAAAACATCATAATCTAAAATGTTTTTTTTTATATAATAATCATCTAAATACATACTCAAACTAAATCTTCTAATATCAAATTTTACATCTAAACACACACAATTCCATAAAAAAAAAAAATATTTACCTTTTATTCTCAAAAACACACACTAACTTCAACAAAAGCTATTCCACAACTTCAATAATAAACTCATTTACTAAAAGCTGAAGCCAACTTTTTAATATAATGGATTTAGAAGACAACCTAAACCTCCCCAACTCTTGGATCCCCGTACGTGCCTTGCGTAATGCTGTAGACATCAAAGAGTCTATAAAAAAAGCTCATCACCGAAAAACCGCAAGTTCTCCATCAGCAAGTCCAAACAAAAACACTATTTCTATGGAAGTCAAAGCTAACTCCCCAACAAGTAACACCATACATTTCAATTCTTTACATAGTCGTTATAATACATCAACATTAGACATCTCCCCTAATCATCAAGAACTTTCTGATGCTTTAGAAAAAAAATACATCATAAACATTGCTAGATTAAATGAAGAAATCCTCATAATGAGCACACAACTTAAACAAGCTAATGAAACTATAGCTTGTTTAACTCAAAGGCTTAATGAAAGTAATAGTAAACATGCAATACATTTACAGTCGCTACATGAGCGGCATGAGCAAAAAATTAGACGTAATCAACAAGATATGGATCATTTGTTAAGAGAAATGAATAGCAAATCCCCTAATATGGCTTTAGAAAAGATTATATTAGAAAAAAACTTGGAAATCGAAGTGCAAAAAAGGAAATTTCAAGAGAAAATCGATGAGTTGACTAGAAGGTTTGAAAGACAGATTGAAGAAAAAGATAAACAGAATAGCAATCAACTGCAGAAATTGAAGGATCAGTTTTTGGATATTGTGATTATGTTAAAAGAGCGGTTTTTCGATGAGATTAACACGCTACAGGGACAGTATAAGCTAGAAGTTGATAGGGTTAGAGGGTCGTTAGAATCTTTGAAAAATAATAGGATGTTGGAAAATTATCAAGGTTTTTGTATGGAAAATGTGAATAATAGAGAAAAGTATGGTATTGAAATAAGAGATGAAATTGATGATGATTTACAGATTATAGAAGAGTTAAGTGCTACTCCAGGGTTGTATATTAAAAAATCGTTAAGAGAATCTGGTGAGTCAGATTTGGATATGTCTTTGAAGTTCCTTATTAATCAAATTAATTTGGAACATGATGCGTCTGTTTTAGAGATTATCAGAAGTTAATGATGTAATGATATATAAATTGAAATTTTATATTGAGTTTTTTAATGTTTAAGGTGATTTTATTTAGATGTGATAATTAGGTTTTATGCTGGTATTTGATTTTGAAAAAAAATTATTGGTGTAAAGAGTGATTTGTGATAATGAAAATATTAGTTTTAATCAATTGTCATAAACACATAAATAATGCTTAAAATCATTACAAGATTTAGCAAAATGTCACAAAACTTAAATTATTATATAACACACCAGCACTAATAACAAAAACCTAATCATTCACAAAACTTTAAACATACACCACAGCCACAAACTTACACAATCCTCATATCAAAACCCAAAAACCCATTCAAACCAAAGCCCGAAAAAAAAAAATCAGTTTTTACCACTAATTTCTATAACAAATTCATAAAAAAAGCTAATATAATGCATAAATGGACTCTTGAAAGCAGATGGCACCAACATGCCAGAGAAGCTTATACATTAATAAATATAAAATCCTATAAAATTCCTAATCCCAAAGAAGGAAAATAATCAGAAACAGTTCTTTATCTAAAGACAACTTCAGAGCTTCTAATACTTCTAAACTAATCTCACAAAAAGCACACTCAAAAAATTCTAGTTACGAACTTAAAA
>MPUH01000704.1:0-39441 GCA_001970955.1 Stentor coeruleus | reverse complement strand
GATGGTTATTATAATGAAAATGGTACATGTATAATCTGCCCTGAATTTTGTAAATCATGTAATAGTGTCGAATGTTATTCATGTACGTTAAATGCAAATCTGTCAAGTGTTGATGGAAAAAACTGCATTTGTAATGAAGGGTATATAAAATATAATAATAGTTGTTTGGAAAATTATTTTGAAGCATTTATGAGTATCAACATCTATAATAGGATAGAACTTAAATTTGAAGAAGAAATAAAGGTGGAATTAAACGTAGAAAATTTTTTGATTAGCATTGAAAATGTTCAAGAATATTCTTACTCTGTTATGAAAAATGATCTTACAACTTTTTGCATTCAATTGAAATTTTTTGAGTATGTTTCTGAAGGAGCTATAGTAAGTGTTACGCTGATTAATTATCCGATATTTAGTGAAAACAGTAAAATGCTGAAAGATTATGTTTATGTTGGGAAACTTTATTCTTATTTTATCTCATCCAAAATTGTTTCCGCTGTAGCTAATTCTACATCTGCAGCTTCAAAAATCGCAATAAGCACATCAATTACTATTGCCTTAATGACTAATCCTTCTTCGGCTTGGGTTTTGTGGAATACTATTCAAATGATTCAATATATACCTTTAAACAGCAATCAGATCCCAGAAGGACTAATAAGATTTATCTCAGCGCTCGGAAATTTTCTAGACTTTATTCCTAATCCATTCTTGTATATTTTTGATAAAAATACTACTTCTATACCTTATATGCAAGCTGAACATTTTGGCTATAGTACAAGTGTGTTTTTTATTAATATAGGTCTTTCAATAGCCCAATCCTTAATAATACTTAGCTTTTTACCTCCTTTGTATATCCTTTCAAAGTTTGATCTTGGAAGAATATCACTCAAGATTAAGAAACTGCTGAGCAATTATCGATATGGTTTCTTTTTAAGATATTGGTCTCAAGCCTATTTAGATATTGGCATCGCAGCACTTATTCAATTAAATTCAGTAATTATTATTTAGGAAATAAAAATCTTTGGATCTGGTCATTTTAATTATTTTTCAGCAGTTCTATGTGCTGTAATATTTATTTAGATATTATGTATAGCGACTCCTCTATGTTTTATTATAGTATCTTATCATTTAAGATCAGATATTTTTAGCGCCGACAACGAAGAATTCATTTCAAAATGGGGAAGTTATTATTCTGAGTTTAAAAATGATAGAAGTTTCATGAGTTGTCAGTATTACTTTATATATTTTTTGAGGAGATTATGCTTTTCGCTTTCTCAGATTTACTTAAATTCATATCCATATATACAAGATGGTGTTAATACCTTAGGCTCTTTAGTTCAGACAGGATATCTATTATATTTCAGACCTTTTAAAGAAAAATTGATATTATTGTCAAATATCGCGGGAGAAATCTGCATATTAGCTACTATGGGATTAGTCTACAGCTTAAAGTTTATAAAATCTGAATATACTGTTGAGTGTATAGAAATTTCCATTATTTTTACAATCATTCCAGCTTTGGTAATAGAATCAATTATCTCAGTTTTAATTGCTTTAGATTCTATTATTACACTTTTGAAGGAAGCAGTGGAATCTAAAAAACTTGGATCATTGAAACTAAACACCCTAACACCCTAACACCCTAACACCCTAACACCCTAACACCCTAACACAAAACTTGTTTGATATAATCAAAATAACATATATAGTTATATTTCATATATCTGATATTAATAAATATTACAAATTGATTCAAATATAATAATTCATTTTAAATTTCAAAAGCTAATAACCCTTTAGTATTTAACACAAACTATAACTTTCAAAACTTAAGCAAAGGTATTCGAATTCTAATTTATATCAGTTATCAATAATGGATAAAAACTAATAAAATTTCATACTCTCGCTCTATATTTTTCTATTTTCTTGCCAATGAGCAAAACCCAAAAATAAGACAGATTAATATATTTTCAATCGATATGATCATTATAAAAATATAGTAAAATTGAATTCTTAATTTCATATCACTAAAAATCGCATTTCACTTCACTACTTCTAAAACTTCTAAATCAATAATTTTAATTCCAATACTTCTACCACTTTCATATATCACTTACCCATCATATAAAATCCTTTTTCACCCCTTATCACATATATTCCTTCCATATAAAAACAAACCCTAATTTTAACCTTTACCATATCATCCATTAGTCTAAAATATAATCAAACAAAATTATATGCGAAAACAAATAAAAAAATCAATATCTTATTATAGAATAATACACTCCATATCAAGTCTCAACACCTATAAAAAATACAAGCATCTCAATACTAAATTAGCCACCATTTATAAAGAGTGGCTAGCATGGCAGAATCATCTTACGAAAAAGGTAAAGGCAAGGGAATCGAAGCAGAATCCAAGCCTCAGAAAATTCGTTTCACATTGACTTCTACCAAGCTAGAGGTTCTAGAAAGCATGACTTCAAAACTAGTAGCTTCAGCGAAAAAAGAAAACTTGACTGTAGTTGGCCCTGTTAGACATCCAACAAAAATACTTAGAATAACAGTTAGAAGAAGTCCTTGTGGTAACGGTACCCAAACTTTTGATAGATTCGAAATGAGGATCCATAAAAGAGTTGTCAACCTTATCTGCCCAGCTGAATATATCAAAAAAGTCACTGACTTTACAATTGAACCTGGTGTTGAAGTTGAATTACACTTTACAGACGTTTAATAGCTAATAGATATAAACGATCAAATTTGAATATTTTATATAAATTTTTTAAACATAATATTGTAAAATATTCCATACTATAATCATATTTTTTATATGATTTTCTTAAGATTCTTAGTTTATTTTTATCTTATAACTTAACTTGTGAGTCATTATACCAGTTCTAAGTCTAATAAGTTCTCAGCGATTTCACCAACACATTGTCCTCCTTCAGTAAAATCAACTTCATAAAACATAGCATGATCAGTTAGAATCATAAGTTTAAGTTCATCACCAGCAAATGCACAAACCGTTTTAGCGCCTTTGACTTTAAATTTGGCATAGCTCCATTCGCTTTCAAAATACTTCGGGAGCATTTTTTTAAAGAACTTCAAAGCTAGTTTCTTATTTTGGATTTCTGGGTCGATACTATATATATGAACTGTTCCTGTGTTACTTGAACAAGCAATCCAATGAGATGTTGGGTGAAAAGCTAGACTATAAATCTCAGCCCTATCAATTCCTCTTCTTAACTCCTGTAAAAGATCTCCAGTTTCAGTGTCGAATATCCTAACCAGCGTACCTTTATCTGAAGCTGTGGCCAATAAAGTTCCATCTTTGTTAAGTGCAGCACAAGCTAAGGGTGTTTCATGAGCATCAATCTCTATTTCTTTATCTTCAGTATACACTTTAATTAATGCATTTCCTTTTTTATCACTAGGACAAGCTAGAACTTCCCTCATATCATCAGAACTCATACAACAAATCCCATGTGGGTTGTGAAAAGTACTAATCACATCAATAATTTTAAGGTCTTGTAAATTAAAAACATAGACTTTATCCTCTAAAACCACCACAACACGATTTCTCCTTAGCCTCACTGCTTTGATTTCTAAGCGAAAATTCAACTCTGAAATAATCCTAAGCTTTTGATCATCCCAAATTATAAGCTTAGATGATGGGTAACGAAGACAAGTCCCTCCACCAACTAAAGCAATAATATTTGATCTATTCAATAACTCTACAATACTAAAACTTCCAGGAAAGACTTAATAAAAATTACTTCGCTGGTAACAAAATTTCAAAGGATGTGTGTCTATTACTCGAAAGCTTGAATCATAGCCTGTATCTAAAGCTTTTTCTGTAGATAAAGTTATACATGACGCATTTTGATTGAACCCGATATATATAACTTGGTCTATAGGTTCCATTATTTAAACCTACTCTATAGATTATGTGTATATTTAAAACATATAAAAAAAAAAGTCTTTTTTCGGGACAAAGATAAATAAACTATCTTAGTTTACTATGAAGGCTGTCAGCATTTGGCACGTCATGAACGCTACCACCTAAAGCGACAACTGTAGGTCTTGATTTCCTCATACCTTCAACAACTTGTTTAATACTATCTTTAGTCACAGCTTCAACTTCCTTAACAAACTCTGAAATATCACTTAATTTTCCAGTATAAGCTAATCCTTGTACACTCTTTTTAGTCCTTCTTCCAGTTTCAGCACTTTTTCTTAATGAGGTATTAATAAGAAGATTTTTAGCTCTAGTAACTTCTTCATCAGTAACATTAGCTAAATCAAGGAACTCTTTAGTAAAACCTTCACAAACTTCTTTAGTCTTATCATTATGAATAGCTAGATTGATTCTGAAATTGCCAGTGTCGGCAAAAGCTTCATGATCAGTTTCAAATGCTTCAATTCCTGAGTATTTTTGGGCAAAGTTCTTATAAGCACGTGAATGTAAACCAGAGTTATTGTTGCCTAATATATACTTAAGGACGAAAGCTGAGGCTAAATTCTTGTCAACTCTGCTTGGGCCTTGGAAAGAAAAGCTTACATGGGTTAAAGAAGAGTCACATATTTCCTTATGGTCGCCACCAAGATACTTAGAAGCTTCACGTGGTTTAGCTTTAGAAGGCTCTAAATGGACAAAGTATGGGGTAACAGTATCAACAAATTCAGCATGGTTTTTAACCCCAGCACCCCAAACAGTCATTCTATCTGGAGTCGCATGATGTTTTCTCCATTGATTCATATAATAATGGCCTAAATTCTGAAAGTTACTTTCAAATCCTGATAAAGGCATGCCATAACCTTTAAACCCATAGGCTGTGCTGAGCCACAATTCATTAAGCCTTTTCCAGTTTGTCATATTCACACTTCTAAGCTTCCAATATTCATCAGTTCTCCATTGAGCTGCTTCTTCATCCATTATAGTCTTTTCATCAAGAACACAATCACTAAGCATTTGCATAATATCATATGTGTCATGAGCCAAACAAAACCCATGATAATTCATGAAGTCATGGTCGTAAGTCATATTAAACTCTCCTCCTGACATTTGGATCATGCCATAGTTTATTTGTTCGTTTGTTCTTACGTTTGTCTTCAAATAAGTTTGTGATAAAGCGTGGACCACTCCTGAGTATTTTTCAGTCTCGTCACGAACTCCTGTTGAAATTGTCACACCTAAGTGAACACTTGAAGGAAGACCTTCTGACTCAGTGACTATTCGAACACCATTAGATAAAGTGGTGAGTTGAAGCTTTTTTGGTAAGTCTTGGCTGACTAGTGGTGAATGCTCTGGGATCACTTTGTGAGGAGGATTACATCCGAAAATGTACCCGTGGCTCGTAGTGTTGTGAATCCCGAGCAGGTCATGAACAAAGCCGAATTTTCGAAGACTTATTCTTAGCATTTATATTTAGGTGAAATCCATTCTTGTTGGCCATATATTAGCTGGTCATGTTTGGTGGTTGGATTTTGGGGTTTTTTGAAGAAAGTTTGGAAGGTGGAAGGTAGGGTTTTAGTGAAGAGAATGGGATTTATGGTTTAAGGTGTTAGGATCGGGTTAGATGCTATAGAGGATTATGAAGAATGGATGTGTTTAGATTAGGGTTTTTTGGTTATGGGAATTGCTAAGAGAATGTATTTTTTTTATTATTTGGGTTTAGGTTTTGTAACTTAGGATCAAGTTGATAGTAGTATGTATATAGTAAATATTAATATGGTTTGTTTTAGATGATTTTAAAAGTCTTTTTAAAATTTCTTCAAATTTCAAAGACGAATGAAATTGTTTTTGAATATTTTGCTGAAGAATTTTCGATAAGCTTAAAAAAATGTTTTTTTAAACAGAAAAAAATATATAAACACATACCTAGCCTAGTTAAACTTATAGTTATAATAAAATACATCACTTAATCTAATGAATATATCTTAATACAAAAATATATTTTTATCATCCTAATTCTTATATTGAAAAATCGTATTATTTCCTCTTTAAACATCAACTCCTATAAAAATAGCCTAAACCTATTTCAATCTAAAAGCAAATATTCTCATATCACGATTTTCCGTATTTATTCAAATATTATATTCATTTTTTAGACATATTAATAGGTTTAGAGTAATGGATAAAGATAACCAAAGTGAAGAAGAAGGTGAGGAGAAAGGTTTAAACGAAGATATCAAACAAGAAAATCTATATGAAAAATATATGCAAGGATGGGCTGAGCTAAAAACATGTCCTCGAGAACTATGGTTCTTATACATCGTGCGTTTTGGGATAAACTCTAGTCAATTTGTATTATTTACATGCATAACAAGCTATCTTATTGAAGTTCAAGACATTTCTGAATCTTCAGTATCTATTATCTATGCTATTATCATATTTCTCTTAATATCCCTCACTATTTTTATAAGCAACTTTCCTGATCGCTATGGACTGAGAATAACTCTAATTATCAGTAGTCTTGCTGGTAGTCTTTATTATATCCTTGCAATTATATTCAACAATTCACTTGTACATGTTTGTATTTTAATACTTATTCTACCTATACATTTTATTTTTGCTATGGCAGGATATGATATTGGTATTAAATATTACACAAAAGAATCTTGTAGAGATTCCGCAGCAAGTTTAGGAATTATTCTTAATTATACATCAGTTATATTAGCTGGGGTTGTTATAGAATTAGTTTATTATTTTGGGTCAAAAACACATGAAGATTTTTGTTATATTTTCGGATATTGTTTGATATGCCTTTTAATTTCTAGTGTGATGAGCTTATTTTTAAGACAACTGGATTTTAATTATAGATTAGAAGAAGAAAAAAATCTGGATAAGGCGAAGAAAGTGTCTGCCTGGGAACATACAAGAAGGGTTTTGGTTACGAAAAAATTTTGGAGGTTTTTTATTGTGGTTTCTTTGATTATGATTATAAAGACTATTTTTTATCAGCAAGCTATAGCTTTACCATTGTATATGGATCGAGATATGGGTGATGATTCGCATTTTGGCTTGATGATAATTTTAAACCAAGTTCTTGTTATTATTTTAGTTCCTTTTGTTTTATTCTGGATTCATTACATCAATTCATATACAACTTTTCTTGTTGCTGGATTAATAGCAGTTTTAGCTCCTTTAGTATTTTTATTTGGTGGAAGTTATTATACTGTAGTTAGTCATATTATTATAACTTCAATTAGTGAAGGGTTATTTGCACCTACAATACTTAGTTATTCATTAAAAGTATCTCCACAAGGAAAAGAATCTGTACTTGTTAGTATAAGTCAAATACCTTATGGACTTAGCATATTAGTTACTGGAATTACTGGGACACTTTTAGCTGAAGCTTATTGTCCAGAAGATGGGGAAAATAAATGTTGGTTTATGTGGACTGTTATGTCTTTTTATGCTTTTATTGCTTTAATGGGGCTGTTTTTGTTTAGAAAATGTCTTGAAGAACCTTTGTTTGAGCATAATCCTTATATACCATGCTCGAAAGAAAGAATTTTTATGTAGCTTAAAAGATTTCATAATAGGATTTTTAGGAGATATGATTAGATTTATATCGATAATAATAATCATTATAAGATATTATAAAACTTATAAAATTTATAATACATTAATAGTAATCAATATTTGTCCTACAGTTCGGACAGGAACTATGAGATAAAAACCATTTTTCTATACAATCACTATGGAATTTATGGTCACATGGTAGTTCTAAAGCAAGTATTTCTATAATATCTTTACATATTGCGCAGTCCTCAGATGTTTTCATTCTAACTTCTTTAATAAGAGAATATCCATATGCTGAAAGTCTATGTGGTCTTGAAATGATATTATATTCCGCAATATTTTCAGCTAAATTCGCTATTGCAGTTGTTTCTATAGCCAATCCAGGTTGATTATTTATGGTGTTTACAAGCATTTTTATTAGTATTGCTGATGGGTGCACACCATGTCTGCGTGATGTTGGATTTTCCATATTTCTCTCCATTAAGTTAATTATTTCTCTTCAATGCTAATAAGTTTATAGGAGATTCTAATAATATGTCAGTTCCTGTGAGAAGATGGAAAGACTCCAATGAAAAACCTATGATAAAAGGTAAATGGTCCGAAAAAGAAATCAACCACCTTAAGCGTCTTCTCTGCAAATACGCCTCAAAAAAAAACTTAACCCCAGACCAACTAGCAAGTATCTGTGGTGACACAACCCCACCCGAATTCTCAAACATCTGGACCAAACTGGCAAAATTTTTTCCAAACCGTTCAGTGCAATCAGTTCACAACATCTGCAAAAGGTACTTTAACCCTTTTAACTACAAAGGCCCTTGGACATTAAAAGAAGAACGGATTCTCATAGAATTCGTCAATAAAAATGGACACAAATGGAAAGAACTAGGCGAGTTACTACAAAGGACAGCTTTAAACATAAAAGATAAATGGAAACAAATGGGTGGTGAAAGGATGCCATTAAGAAAAACAGGGACTTGGAATGTTGAAGAAACCAAAGAATTAGTCATGTTGATATTTAAACTATTTAAAATACCTACTGATAAAATCGAAGCTGTTTCTATAGATGAAGGGGATCAAGGGCTTAATAGGATATTTGAAGTTTTGGAAATGCATAAAAAAGTATTTAAAAAAAGTGAAATACCATGGGAAGCTGTATCAGAACAATTCCAAACAAGAACAGCACAAGATTGTAGGACAAGATGGAGTTATATTATTAATAACAAAATCCCAAATCAGATGGTTTTTTCTGTGGAAGAAGATGTGAAGATATTTGAAGGAATTAGAAGGCAGAATGCGACTATGATAGAAAAAATCGATTATGGGAGAATTGATAATGGGAAAACTATGGAAGATAATAAACATAGGTTTAAAGTATTGGCTAAAGCTACGAGTGGAAGATTAAGACTTTCGTTGAATGAAATATTGGAAAAACTGGAGTTCTCTTATAATGTGGCAACAGGATTTAAGGAGGAGACTATATTGGATTATTATACTTCTAAGTATCCTGTAAAAGAGGAAAGTAATTAGAATAAGATTTTATATAGATAGGGAGATTGGGATAGGTGGTTTAATTTTTATAGTTTTTTTTGTATTAGAAATTAGGTTTTAGTGGAAGTTGGAGTCATTTTTTTAATAAAAAGTTTATTAAGAGAGGATTTTTATTGTAGAATGACTGAGAAAAGAAAGGTTTATTGTGAAAATTTTAGATTTAGGATTATTGTTATTGTGTAAAGGTTTATAGAATTGGGTTTGGATAAGTTTTAAGTAGTTTAATGATAGTATGTTTAGTTTTATATACTTTAAAATTAAGGAAAACTTTTTGATAGAGGATTTTGAGTAGTTTTATAGTTTATTATATAAGATTAAATTTATATAATTTATTATGGAAAGTTTATTATATAAGATTAAATTTATATAATTTATTATGGATCAGAATTTTTTCGAAGTGTCATTTCATGTATGCTGTATATTCTAGCTTGATCAAAAAGGTAAAAATATAAAAAATGAGGCTTAAACAAGTACCTTGAGTATACTTTTTTTTGTGATGATTGCAAAAACAGGTGAAAATCATAATTCAACTGAAAGGCAAAGTCATATAATTAAAACTAGTGCATTTTAACAATAAATAATTGTGCCAAACTCATCAAAAGTAAAAACAATAAATTGGTTGTATAATAGTTGATGAATCTAACTCAAGCTATTTTTTCTAGATAAAAGATCAATCTATAAGAATCTAAATCTAACTGAAAAAAAATCTAAAAATATCAACCTAATCAATAATTTGGATAAAATGATTTCACAACATGCAATTTAGCCTGCAACATACCCTAAAAAATCATAAATCCAATCATAAAACCTTGATAAAAAAAATCAAATTTTCATCACCAAGAATCTATACAAAAAACTCAAAACATCCTCAATTCACAAAACATATAAAAAATCACAATTTCCTATTACTCAATCCTATATCCCAATAAAAATCAACCATCTTAAACCAAATTTTACAATATCAAGCATTACCAATTCCCCTCTACCATGACTTATAAAATATTCCCAAAAGAAACCAAGTTATCTTATCTGTTCTAGGGAAAATGACTAATTATTAACTTCGGGCATGCGCATTATCTCATATCATTGTTATTTCTTCTTATATGATTTTGAAAATTTTTGAACAGACTTCCAAAATATTTTATGTCAAGAAAATATAAACCTAAATTAGAATGCTTTTAGTTCCATAAAGAAAACTAGTGAAAATATTATCTTTTACAGACAGCCTTAGGTTGTTACTAATACTTTTCTATCGCAATAATTTGAAAACTATCCATACTGAAAATTCATTAAACAATTCCATTAAATTTATGAACTGTTCATGTAACCACCAAGAAAATATACCTACAAGTATTGAAAAAAACGCATAATTATATTTTATAATCTGTATAAAATTATGTATTTCTTTATATGATTTAATGTATATGTTTTAATTTCTATATAAAAAGTATTTCTGACAAATCCATGAAGTTCTAGAATTTTCTTCTGTAAAATTACTCTAAAGGCTACTTTCCAAAAGTGAAATCGAATAAATGGTGTCATAATAAAATGATCCCAAGGTGGTTTTTAAGGTCAAGATTTTGGTTTATCAATCTATTACTCGATGAATATGTATCAAGAGATGCAATGGCAATACTATTAGCAACTGTAGTCATGCATGTACCTATGTACTATTGGGGCATGTTTGTGAATAGAGAAACAGAAATCTATCATTCGCATATAAACTACCAAAACGAATACGGCCCAAGAAGGAATAGACTAGCTCATTCACTGTTGTTCGAAGAGTTCGAAATGCATGTAGAGAAGTGGAGGGCCCTTCAGCCTAGCTCCTAAGCTCTAGTTTAGTAAACTAATACTTATCACCACTAAATAATTTTGATTGAAATAAAGGCTTTAGGCTAAGAGATTTAACATGCTAAGGGAGGGATAAAGAAATTTAAGCTTTAAAAATTTGAATTGATGCTTGTGTGTAGGATTTATAAAGATCATGCTTTGAATGTATTTTGTATAATAAACGGTTGAGAATTCTGGTTTTTTTTATATAGATTAGTGCTTTTGAATAGATGATTTTATGTTTATGAAGGATTTGTATGGAATGTTTGATGTAAAAAGATGTGTTTGGTAAAGGGAAATTGTTTTTTTTTTTGATAATTAGGATTTTTCATGTGGAAAGAAATAGGAGATATTAAAGAAGATTATAGATATAAGGTTTTGAAGGATATTCGGTGAGGAAATTATGTTTTTGAGGATAAAGTTTTAATTGTATGTATAGGTGGTTTTAAAAATATATTATATTTGGATAGATGAAGAAATCAAGTTTTAAATGAAGAGTTATTTAAAAAATTAGAAATTATAGTTTGAGGGAATTGAGGATATTGGATAAAGAATGAGGTTTATAAGAATTTTTAGGATATAAGATTGAATTTTTATTAAAGGTTTGATGAGTATTTATATTAGAATAATTAGAGTTGTTAAAATTATTTGGCATTTTATATTAAATTTATTATTATAGTAAGTGATGATAGGGGAAAATATTAATTTTATACGATGGAGTTGGTTAAAGTAGTTTATTGATAATTTGTATAAATCAAGCAGTTTTATTATATGAAAATTTTTAAGATAAAGGCAAATTTAAAAGTTCTGATTTTAATATTTAGTTTCACTTCTTAATATCAAATGTATACAATATTCTTATTAAAAAATAGCTAGTAAGTATTAAATAAGAAATTGAGAAATATAAAAATCCATCAGAACTTTCATCTTTAAACCCTTCATATAATTTTCTGATTATCATATTTTCAATCTTAAAAAAGTTCAAATTTCAAATTATCATATAATTTTCTGATTATCATATTTTCAATCTTAAAAAAGTTCAAATTTCAAATTACAAAACAATATAACCCCATACTATTATTACTAACAGTATCCAAATCATACTAAATCCTAATTTCTAACACCCTAATTTTTACAACTTTTTAACATTTTCACATCTTAAACCATAATTTTTTTAGTTAAATTTATATAGCAATATCATCAGCATCCAAACAGTGATTAATAGTGACTCCTCTAATAAAATCTTTTCCCCCATAACAAAACCCCTCCAATCTAAACTTTTTCTTATTAAAAATATAAAAGACTTCAAAAAATCTACTAATCATCATAGTAAACCCTAAACATAAACTTAATTAAAAAACCCCAATAAATTTACTTATTTCTGCGTAAAACTTAATCTTTCTCTAATAGTCTCTTCATCTTCCGAAGACAAAAAACTAGAATCTAAATCCCTATCAGATTCATTCACATTATCAATATACTCATCTTCAACATCCTGATCTTTATCCGTAACACTAATATGATTTTGAGGTTCTTCAAAGCTTTTTATTTCCGGAGCCAATTCATCTTTAGTCTTACTAGTCTGATGACTTTTAGTTTTTTTAAAAGACTCAATATCCACAGTATAATAAACACGTTTTTCAGGGTGTTTATAATAATAAATCGTAACAGCTTTAATATCCTCATAAATATCAAGGTCATGACCAGCAAGTTTTTCAAGTTCTCTAGCTTTTTCTTTAATAATTTCTCTGTTTTCTGTATAATAATTAGTATAAAAAGTTGTTGACTTCTGTAAAATATCGCTGTCGTTTTCTAAGCTTTCTTTAAAATCTCCTAAAGTTAAATGCTTTTTACCCCAGTTTTCTTTGAGTTTTTCCACAATTTTATAAAGAGTTTCCTTAGTACTAACCAATTGTCTTTTTTCTTCAGTTTGCTCTTTTTCGCATTTGGCCAAAACTGGGCTAAGTATATCTTGTTTTTTAGCTTTAGAAATCCAAAAGTTCCGATATTTGACTATTATTTCGTAATACTGCTCAGTTCGTTTTTTTAATGAAATTACTCTTAATGCTAAGCTTTGTCGATCTTTTTTAAGTAAAAGATATTCAATAACTGATAAGCAATCAAGATTTTCTTTCATGAGTTTGTTGCACTCGTTTTTCAAGTCGCTTACATAGCTTCCTTCCCTAGTGCTCGTACAACCCATTATTTTAAATAATATGATATGAGAAGCCTATTTAAATACTAATAGTACAGTTAAAGTTAATATAATAAACATTTGATATTAAGTTTCTATCAATTAGCCATACAAAATGTTGTATAATCTAAAAATATTTTATGTTTACACAAGAGTCTGAAAAGCGTTTAGCGATGCTTTTTGTTCAAATTGCAGAATGCGAAAAAGCTGTGGAAAAAAGCCGTGCTGATCTTTGTAAAAACCCGAATTTTGATGTTTATGGCGCTTTTAGGCTTATTGATACAGAAACACAAGGGAAAATTTCGTTAGACAACATTCGTAGTTTTGTATCACGTCGCAATGGTGCTTTATCAAAACTTCATGTAGAGCTTCTTATAGCCCAATATGATTCAAATTTTGACTTTATGTTAAGTTTAAAAGAGTTCCAATCTTTAGTTTTACCATCTGAAGACATACTTTTAAGACAAGAAGTTCTATCAAGACCCACATCCCCCCCATCCCTATACATCGAAAGCTTACTCGCAAGGCATTTTGAACTAGAAGCTAATTGGCAAAACCACTTACAAACATTCAAAAGAAACCTTTTTATCCGTCACGACTTCAATGCAATCGACGCTTTTCGTATAGTTGACTATAGTAAAGAAACTTTTATAGGGATTTGGGAATTAAAACGATTCATATCTCAATTCGATGCAATTTCTGACATAGATTGTGAAAGAATAATAAAAAGACTTGATTGTGACGATGATGCAAAAATCAGCTATGAAGAATTTGTCTCAGGAATTTTACCAATAAACCAAAAATCCCCAGTATCAAAATGCAATAAAAAAATCCCTAAACGTCGTTGTCAAACTAGAGCTACAACACGTAAACTTATCACATCTCCACAAAAATCAATGCCTTTAACCGCATATAGTAAAAAAGATTTCTCAAGTACAATAAGCTCAAATTTATATACAAAAACATTAAGAGATGATTTAAAAGAAATTATTGATGTGTTTTCTATACAAATTGCTTTAGATAAAGATTTAGAAATTGCTCAGATCCAATTGGCTAAACATTTGGATTTTAATATCCCTGATTTGATTAAAATGTTTGATGGACAAGGGAAAAAATCTATACTTTATACTGATATTGAAAATGTTTTGAAGGAATTGCAGATACCTTATCATATTGATGAAGTTTATTTATTGATTAAACATTATACAAACCATCCGGATAAGGTTTTAAATTATTTGGAATTTCAGAATTTGTTTCTCCCTAAACATGGATTTTATATTAAAAATGTACTTGGGAGAAGAGCTTCTATGTGCAAAGAGAGGTTTAGAGCTTTTTCAGCGAATACGTTGGAAGATGTGATTTGCTTGTTGAAACTTTTGCTTAGGAGTGAAAATTATGCAGAGTCTTTGAGAAGGAAAATTGCCCAGAAACCTTGGATTAATTTATATGATGTGTTTCAGGATATTGATAAAGATAAAGATGGAGTGTTGTCACCTTTTGATTTGCAGGAGATTTTTGAGAAATATAACTTGAAATGCGATATAGAAGATATAAAATCTTTCATACAAAGATATTCAAAGAATTCTCACACTCTTATAAGCTATTCTGATTTTATCCAAGAACTTACTCCTAAGCTTTTTGACACTTAAACTTTTCTTTTATTTTATGCCTAAACATCTATTTTTAATAAACCCATTATTTATTTAACTCATCTAACTTGTTCTGTACAATATATACCGCACTATCAATAACCAAAACCTGATGTTCTTTTCTTTTCCTCTCCGCTTCAGCCTGTACTCTATTTTTCTCACACATTTTCTCTTTCTCATTAATAACCTTTGGTAAATCCAATAATCTCCTCTCACTTTCTTCATACATAGCCCGGCATTCAGCAACTTTCACATTCCAAAAATTCGCATTATCTTGTATTACAGCAATCTCTCCTTCAAGTTCCTCAATTTCTTTATTAATCTCATGCAAATACTCCTGTAAACCTTCTAAAAACTCTTGAGAAATCTGATCATTATCTTCAAACTCTGACTGAATAAATTCTGTATAGTCAATTTCATGATTATTTTCTAATAACGACAATACAAAATACCCTGATTTCGAAAGATTTTTAATATTATCAAGATGTTCTTGAGGGATTTTATCTTCTAAGAATTTCGGATTGTTGATTTGTAAAAGAATCTGTTCGTTTGTTTGTGTCAAATCAATCCTTTGATTTTTTTCATATGAAATTTTTTCTAATACTTGTTTTTTCATATCATTAGCTGTTTTTAAGTCTCTTTGATATGAGTTTAATTGGCTTGTCCATTGATTTTTTTTTTTTTCGAGTTGTTCTAAGTCATTTCTATGAATATCATGTTGTAAACTGGTAGCTTTAAGAGAAATTTCATATTCGTTAAGTGATTTGTCACATGATTTTTTATATGATTCACTAGCTTCAGAGTCTTCTAAAGATTGAGCTAGTATTCTTTCTTTCATAGTCATTAAAAGTTCAATTGCAACATCACTTGGTCCTGATGCAAGTTGTAGATTTATTGTTTGTATTAAGCTTTTCCCATAGTCTGTTGTTTGGATTTCTTCAATAGGCAACAGTTTGGTCTCAGAAGTTTCAAAAGTCTCAGCCAAAGTATGCCAGCAAGTTAAAAGCGTCAAAATAAACATTATTCCGTTAAAATTTAAAAATTTTAATATGATTATTTATTATGTTTTTCTGACTAATCTAGCTTTAAACAGAAGGTTTTTATTTGATTGTTGTATTTGGAGTTTGTAGATTTTAAAAGCTTTTATTTGTGTGCTTGAATGTGAATTTTTTTTATCGTGAGATTTATTATCGATTTTTTGTTGTTGTTGTGAATACTTGTTGGTTTTTATAAGTAATTAGTTATTTACTTTTTTTGATTTAGCTTAGATAGGTTGTGTGCTTTTAATGATACAAATTTAAAAAAAAATATTCTGTGTATTTATCCTGTTTTTCATATGCATAAGTATGATTTTCCTGTTGTACTGTTAAGAAAAGTTCCTTTATATTTGAAGATGTTTTTAGTGAATTGGTATTTGTAAACGTTTATGTCTCGGATTTTTAGGGCACCTTTGGCATACTTTTTTTGAAGAAATTTGAGATTTTTTAATTTTCGGAGCCCTTTTGTAAGTTTCTCGTTTGAAAAGTGCCCTTCGAGGACATGGAAATTAGTTTTTTTTTTCTTTTTATATAAAAAGCCTATAATATAAAAATATCACATCATTTACCAAAGTTACTAAAATAATTCCACAAAAGAATTAAAACTTCAGATCTTATCTAAAACTCTCTCAATATGAGCTCTGCCAGAGCTTCAATATCATTAATCCTTAAATCATACTCTCTATAAGTAATATCCTCAACAATTTCCCTACCTTGAGGTAATTTTTTTAAACATTTATCAATATCCTTAGCCATACTTCCATGCTTATTTTTTAAATTCTCAAGTCTATTTCTAACAAATTTCTCCATGTCTTGATCAAATTTCTCTATACTAAGTTTGAGGATTATTTTCATAAAAAACTTTTTATTCTGACTAAAATAATTGTAACAAAACACGAATATTAATAATTGAATATTTTCAGTCTTTTGATATGTTTTTTCAATCTCAGGGCTAAACAAAGTGGCGATTTCAAAAAGTTTATCATCAGATTTCATAGCTGAGTTTTTCTTCCCTGACTGATCTTTGCGGTTGATAAAAATGTAGATTAAATAAGCATTGGCTAGTTCAAGGGTGAGTTCTTCTGAGATATTGATGTAATTTTCTATAAAGGCTTGACATATAGACAAGTTCGACCCTGGCATGTTTGGATCGAAGTATGTTTTAAGGATGGAATATAAGTAAGGCACTCTATCCGATATAATCCTTTTAAGCAACAACTTACAAAACCCTTCCAATGTTATAAGCCTAATACTTTCCCTTTCATCTTTAAAGTTCATATACAACCATCTAATACACTCATCCATAATACCTTCAAAATTCAATTTCCTAATCATAATCATATCAAAAATAAAAAGTACACTAATAATACTTTTAATCTCCCTCACATTTTTGAAATAACCTAAAAAATCCATATAATACCCATCAGGTCCTGCGACTTGTGCAGAATTCGACAATAAACAAAAATATCCAAGACAATTTAAAGCAAGTGATGATATATAAAGATTAGTACTTTCAATCTCAGGCTTAATAAAATTCTGTGCATAATTCACATACTCCGGGTGTACATTTTCAGCAAACTCAGCTTGTTTAACACAATGACTATATATCATAAGCCCTCTATAGTTTTTTTCAAGGACTTTCGTCATGATTTTCAGTTTTTTAGTCTCAAGTTTCAGTTTATTTTCATCATAATCCTCAATTTCTATATGATTTATTTTTTTATCCTTTAAACTTTGTCTAAGCATTATCCTGTTTTCTTCATTTTGCTTTATTTTCTTCTCAGTTTTCTCTAGTTTTAATTGCAAAGGTGCTTTTATCCCATAGTTTTCAGTCTCTTCAGCCATTACCCCATTAATCACAGGATCCAAAAGTTCATGTTTCAACCTAAGTAAAAAATGCATTTCCGCATCTTTATATATTTCCCTAATAATACACACAACTGTTGATATCACATCTTCTTCATTTGAAGCAAAGTTTATAAACCCATCATTAAATTTTTCTATATACCCTTTAACAAGTTCATTATCAATTTCTTCACTATATTTTTGCTTATAAAACCTATGTAATGGTATATCTTTACAGATTTGTAAGTATTTATTAATTATCATTTCTCGACAATGTTCTTCAATATCGATAAATGAGATTAATATTATGTTTTGAAGTTTGAAGTAATAATCAGCAAAAACTTCTTCAGTGTTTTGCATGAAAAAGTCTAATAATATTGGTAAATGAGTTTGTAAATTAAATGTTTCTATTGTGGGAAATAAACTTATAAAAGAGGATTTACATATAGAGATACTAAGTCTTATAAGGAAAAGGTCAGCGATATTGGTTTTTTCTTTTTGTTGGATGAGGTTTGGTAAAAGGGTGTTAAGAAGATCTAAAGCGTCTTGAGTATGAGATTTTAGAAGATCGTAAAGTCCTGATAGAAGATAATGTTGGGATTCAGTGGAGATACGGTTTTGGCCTGATAGGTCGATTGAGCTACAAATAGATTTGTAGCCGAATGATTTTGTAAGTTTAAAAAGAACTTCTCGGCTTTTGCTTCGGATTAGATTGTTTGGATCTGTTCCCATAAGTATGAATAGTTTTTGGAGACCTTGGGAATCAGGCATAGTATTTGTACGAAGGTAGTACATTATTGCTTGAAGTCTAACATTTATACTTGAATCGTCTAAGCTTTTAGAAATTGATTGTAATGCACTGTATCGATCTTCTAGCTGGAGAAGGTCTATAGCTCTTTTACGGATTACTGGAGTTGGGTCGCTTTGTACTGCTAGGAGAATCTCTTGTTTCATCGAGTAACAATTAGCAAGCTTTAAAGCTCCACCTCGGATATAATGGCTTTTATCCACAATTAAAATCTTTACCACCTCTTTAACAACAGCGTCTAATGGGGCGAAATCAGCAAATTCAAAAGTTTTAAAAGCTACTAAAAAGTCTATAACCCCTCCTCTATCAAATTTATTAATACTCTTAGAGCATTGTTTGATGTAATCAGCAATTGTATCAATAAGTTTTTTTCTTTGATTAGAGCTTTTAGTTTGATTAGCTAAACTGCCTAAAATACGCGAAATCAATTTGAAAATATCATTCGCAAGATTAGACGACGTATAATGCCCTATCAATTTCTTCCTTCTAAACGTATTCTGCAATATAACAATAACAAAATCATACACAACTTGAGGGTTTACAAAATACTCTCCACAAACAGTACTAATAACCGCATCTCTATCTCGGCTTCTCTTCTTCAAAGAATCATTAAAAAGATTTACAAGCCTCTCTGTAGTCATTTTTATAACCAAAAAAAAAAGCATCATATTTCCAAATACTCTTAAAAACTTAAAAATATTCATTTTCTATTTATTACTAAGTAAAAACTCATATAATTGAATAATAGCCTTGAAAAAATGAGTATTTCTGATATAAAATTTAAGGTCGGTATATAATAAATGTCTAAAATATTTGACTATATCGTCATTGGTGGAGGCAGTGGTGGTATTGCTTCAGCGCATATAGCCAGAAAATATAATAAAAGTGTAGCTGTTATTGAAGGAGGTAAAATTGGAGGGACATGCGTCAATGTTGGATGTGTTCCAAAAAAAATCATGTGGAATGCTTCAAGTATCATTGAAGATATGCATATTGCTGATAGTTATGGTATTGATGTTAGTTTTACTCACAATTGGACTAAAATGAAAAATGGACGTGAAGCTTATATTACAAATATCAATCAAAGTTATTATGAGTTCTTTACTGAAGAGCATATAGATCATTATAAAGGTTGGGCAAAATTTGTTGATAATCATACACTTGAAATAAATGGTGAAATGATTTCATCTCCGAATATTCTTATTGCAACTGGTAGTGAAAGTATTTTTCTAGACATTCCTGGTAAAGAATATTTGAAAACAAGTGATGACTTTTTCGCTTTAGAATCATTGCCGAAGAAAGTTTTAGTTATTGGCAATGGGTATATAGCTGCTGAACTTGCTGGACTTTTTAATGGATTTGGTGCTGATACTACAATGCTATTAAGAGGAGAACAATTTCTTAGTATTTTTGATCTCTGAAACTGCTAATGTCTTAGAAGGTCAATGGAAAATGCTGGGGTTAAGTTTTTAACTAGCAGAAGATTAGTCAAACTTGAAAAAGAAAATGATTTCTATGTGGCTGAGTATAGTACTGGGGAAAAAGACACATTTGAACAAGTATATTGTGCTATTGGGAGGTCGGGGAATATTAAATATTTAGGTTTGGAAAACACTTCGATAAAAGTTGAAAACCAATTTATTCCTTCTGATGATTGGGAAAATACTAATGTTGAAGGCATTTATTCACTTGGAGATGTTTCTGGAAAAGTCCAATTAACACCTGTTGCTATTGCTGCAGGACAAAAGCTTGCTCATAGGATTTTCGGAGGTCAAGCAAATTCTAAATTGGATTATAGCAACATCCCTACAGTTATGTTTTCTCATCCTCCATTTGGGATGATTGGTTTAACAGAAGAACAAGCAAGGAAAAAACATGAGGATGTAAAAACTTATAAAACTGAGTTTAACAGTATGTTTTATGGATTAACTGAGAAAAAAATTCCAACATTTATGAAATTGATTGTAGCAGGGCCTGAAGAAAAAATTATTGGGTTACATGCTTTAGGTAAAGGTGTTGATGAAATGATGCAAGGATTTGGAGTGGCAATTAAGATGGGAGCAACAAAAAAAGATTTTGATTCAACTGTTGCTATTCATCCTACAGCATCAGAGGAATTCGTGACTTTAAGCTAGATAATTAGATAGAAAATATGATTTTGTTGTGTTTATTTTAATGTTGAGGAAAATATGATAGGCTTTGATTAAAGTTGGGTTTTTTATGATTTTATAAGGAAAATGTGAGTATTTATAAGGGTTTATTGATAGAAAAAGATAAATTAGGTATTTTAGATTTTTAAATAGGAATTTTAGATAACTTGTTGTATGGATATTATTGAGAATGTTGGATATAGTTTAAGTTTCATTTGATATTTTTTATTTTAGTATTGTGACAATCGGTTTAAATTACTCATTTTGTCGGGGAATTAAATAAAATTATTTAAGTGAGATTTTATCATAATGATAATAATTCCTAACTAATACTAATCATAATGATAATAATAAATCATCAACTTGCTATACATGAATATAAATAAAGATATACAATACACACAATTACTATCAAAATTTCTCATAAGCCAAAAACATGTTTCATAACAAACTTTTGAATATAAATTTTACTAGCTCATCACTGATGCCAATAAATGAATTTGTGTAACTCTTATATACTATAAAAATTATAGTTTCTAATTCGTGTTTTTCAGCATATAAGCTATAAATGTAATAAATTAATGGGAGCATGTTGCGATTGCTTTAAGTCAAAAAATGATGAAGAAAGGCTTATAAATAAAGCAAGCTTACAAGAAAAAAAACCTCCAAACATAAGCCAGGAAAACTTTAAAATTGAAAGAGTTGTAGGCCGAGGTGCATTTGGGAAGGTTTATTTGGTATCAAAAAAAGACACTGGGCAATTTTATGCAATGAAAGTACTAAAAAAAGAAATGCTTGAGAAAAAAAATCAGATTACCAACACAAAGACTGAAAGACAGATTATGGGAGATGTAGAAAGTCCATTTATTGTCCAACTAAGATTTGCTTTTCAGACTGTTGACAAATTGTATATGGTCATGGATTTCATAAATGGAGGTGAACTTTTTTTCCACTTGCGCCGTGCTCAAAGATTTACTGAAGAAAAAACCAGATTCTACTCAGCAGAAGTATTTCTAGCTTTAAATTATCTCCATTCACTTGGAGTTATATACCGAGACTTAAAGCCTGAAAATGTGCTAATTGACTCTGACGGGCATGTAAAACTCACAGATTTCGGGTTAAGCAAACAATTTTTTTCAAGCGATGAAAAAGCATATTCCCTCTGTGGAACTCCTGAATACCTAGCCCCAGAAATTGTATCAGGTAAAGGTCATGATCAAGCAGTCGATTATTGGAGCCTTGGGATTTTGATTTATGAAATGCTTAATGGATCACCTCCTTTTAATCATAAAAACCGTGAGCAGATGTATAAAGATATACTTCATAAACCAGCACCAATGAAACCACATTTTAGCTCACAAGCAGTAAGTCTTTTAAGCTTATTACTTGAAGTCAATGTAATTTTTATATAGCCTTCTAAACGTCTTTCAAATTATAAAGACTGCGCATCTCATCCATTTTTTGAAGGTATTGATTGGGATTTATTAAGCTCCAAACAAGTCATTCCGCCTTTCAAACCTAAAGTTAGTGGGCCGATGGACTTAAGGAATTTTGATAAGCAGTTCACAGATGAAAGGGCAGCTGAAAGCATAGACACAGGGACAATGAATTCAGCACAGAAAATCCGCAACCGATACGAAGGCTTTACTTATGAAGCTAAAAACCTCTAATAATTCATAGAAAATCTCTATCTTACTTATCTTAATTGCCATTTTTATTACATTTCCTATACGTTCGTTATAAAATGGATTCTAACGATAACTCTAAAAACATCGTAAACGCAGATCAACCTAAAAACAAACAACCATGCACTCCTCCTTCATCAAAATCTCATATAGACAATATATCAACCCCTAAACAATCTGCATCTAAAATAAAATCTTCATATAAAACTACAAATGAAAAAACTCCAATTGGAAATTGTAATAGAAAAAACAGATCCTTGCAAGAATCTGAGAATTCTAAAATATATTCGACACCATGTAAATCACGTCTAGATTATTCAGCTGTACCTGTTGCTAATGTTGATATAAAAGCTTGTCAAGCTGAGATTCTTAGATATAAATCTCAACAAAGAAAAGATATGCTGGCTGAGAAAAAAATCATGAGGGATGAATGGGTTAATGCGAAAAAACGTAGAAAAGATGAAGTTGAGAAAGAGACTTTTTCACATGAGGAACAGATGACTTTAAGTAGATTAGAACTGAAAAAAATGATTAAGGATAATGAGAGAACGAAAAAAATTTTAGAGAGAAAAGATAGAGAAGATGAGTTTTTAGCTTTAAAAGAAGCTAAGATCGCTTTGAATTGTAGAGAAAAAAGGAGAGATAATGAGATGATTAATAATGAAAGAGAAAAATCTTTGAAGAGGCAGAGAGAAGTTGAGGAAAATAGGCAGAAGAGTAGAAATGATAAGGAAGAAAGGAGGAAATATTTTTTGGAGTCGGTGGCTGCTGCGAAAAGAGCCAGGGAAGAAGAGGAAGAGAGACTGAAGAAAGAGTCGAAGTTTGAATATTCACAGGAGGTATTTGGCAGAAAAGAGATTTTGTATAAAAATAGTTTATTACAAAAATCTGCATTGGAAAAAGTTGAAATGATACTTTCTAATTAAATGCTGCGGTTTTTAACTTTAAATGTTGATGATTTTTTAGTTGGGGTTTTATTGCGTGAATGGTTTGGGTTTTGGAAATAGGCTTNTGGGGTTTTATTGCTTAAATGGTTCGGTTTTTAACTTTAAATGTTGATGATTTTTTAGTTGGGGTTTTATTGCGTGAATGGTTTGGGTTTTGGAAATAGGCTTAAATAAAATCATATTTGTAATTTCTCCATAAGCCTACCTTCTTAAATAAAAAACCAGAAATTATACAGTATCATATCTATTCCTTTAATATGAGTCTTAAACAAAATCAAGTATATTCCTATTCCATAAATATATTATAATTTTCCAAAAGTAAATTTTTTTTACAACTAAATTTTTTTCTCAATACATATTCCTTTATCCTTTAATAGAATCTCTTAATAAATTATTATAAAAACCCTACCTCTTAAGCATAAAATATATCTGATTTCTTCTGATCCTCAGCATATTGCCATTAATATAATTTTTTTCTTTGTAAATTTCTGTTTATATATTGTTATAAATATGCATAAACGTGATAAAGTCCTAGAAGAAAGCATAGAAAAAACCAACAACCATAAAATTGATTTACTTCATACCCAAGTTCTTGAAATCAAAAATTCTGCATTAGTTATTCATGAAGAAGTTAAAGGCTCAAACACTTTTCTTAACACCTTAAGTGGATCTTTTGATAAAGGCAAACAGAATATTACTTCTGTGTATGGAAGGTTTGATAATATGCTTCAACAAAAAAACAATAGATTTTCTATCTATATTGGTGGGATACTTACAATACTTTTTATCATTGTGTGGAAGTTCATGCTAGGATAATATAAAAATATATGTTGGGAAATATATCCAATATTTTGATGTTTAAGTAGTAAATTCTTGTATATGTTTTCAATTTATATTTAGATTTTTTAAAGCATTTGACTGAATTTTTATATTAAAAACAAAAATTTTTTATGCTTAGCTAATAAAAAGATTCTTATATAAAAAATCCAACTTTAAAGTTAGTTTTTAGAAAGTTTTCAATAACAATATCATCAAATTATCTTTCTGAAAAATATGATTATATTAAGAAAATCATCCATACACACAATAATTTTCTATAAACTATGAAGAATATGATAAATTTTAGGACAATTGTTATCCTGTTGAATGCATAAAAGAGTAAATTCTTAATAAAATAGAAAATCTTATCATCAATCATTTCCTTTCATCTATTACAAATATAACTAAAACTAATAATAGATATAAAAGACATATTTATATAGAATCAGTTAGATGTAAACAAAATTGTGATAAAATTATTACAATTGATAGGATTTATACAGTAGAATTAATATTATTAGTTATATAGTAATCAGTATATAAAAAATTATTATTTCTTACAATAAAAGGGTTTTTCAGTTTATTAAGATTGGTTTTATATTACAACTAAAGTTAAATATAAACAGACTACCTCCTATAAAATCCTATAAACTATATCCTAATATATTATTCCAAAAATCTAATATCTTCAAGGTAAATTTATTTAAAAGTAACTATAATAAAAATCCCTTTGCGATATATGGAATAATATAATATAAATCTATGCTTAGGGCTGAATTAGAAAAAGTATTTATCGAACACTGTGTAGGATGCAAAACTCATCAATGGTGTACCAACCATGACGNTAAATTCAAATCTCCAAGACAAAATCTAAAATATATGGAATAATATAATATAAATCTATGCTTAGGGCTGAATTAGAAAAAGTATTTATCGAACACTGTGTAGGATGCAAAACTCATCAATGGTGTACCAACCATGACGAAGATAAGTACATTCAATACTTTACCATGTGTAAAAATACTATCACACGAACATGTTCTCGAGTAACTGTTTCACAAAACGAAGTACCTTTAGGTTTCCAAGACAAATTTGTTGCAGACCCAAATATAAGTCATCTTGGCAAATATCATTTCCCTCGTATAGGTGCTTTTGAAGTGTATTTCAGAGGAAAGGTCATTTTTTCAAAAATCGAATCAATGAAATGGCCAAATGCAGGAAAAGTCGCTGAAAAAATCAAGGAAATACAAGAAGCTCCTCCACAAAAACAACTTAAAAAGAAAGTGCCTAAACCGAAAAGAATTAAATCAGCACTGACTGTTAAGAAAAAAAAAGGGAAAAAAGGTAGGAAAAAACATTTGAGGACTGGGAATAATGATAAGATTGTGTCGATAAATAGTGAGGATATACAGGATAGGCCGGTTAGTCGTGATCAACAGTTGAGAGGGGTTAGGAATTATAAGCAAGCAGAACTACCGAATTTCTCAGCAAATATAAGCCATAGTTCAGGTAGTGATCAGGATTTTCCATCAAAAGATTATTATAATCCTCAGGCAAAACTAGAAAAAAACAAGGCTAAAGAAGATCTTCCAAACTCATATTCTCCAACAAATATCCCTATAAATAAAGCAAAAGAACCTAATTTGATATTAGATAAACCTAAAGATCCAATACAAGTTCTTGAAAAACCTAAAGATCCTACACCAGTACAAAAACAACCCACACCTGTTGTTAAACAAGAGAATTTCCCTGTAGCTAAATCCCCAACACCTATGACAAAAGTTGTAAAAAGCCCATCAAGCGACTTACAATTAAAACCATCTTCTGTAGAAAATATTAAAAACAACCCTAAAAATCCTTATGATACAAGTTCAGAAAGTAGTTCAGATAATTATGGATACTCATCAGAAGATTCTCAGCATGGATATGCTGAAAATGATGAGCATATAAATTACTTAGAATTAATGAAAAAATACCCTGATAATTTCAAACAAGAACCTGAAACAAATAAATTTGCCGAAAAAAACATTGAAAATGAAAGTAAAAACAAGGAAAATTTTAAGAGTAAAAAAGAAGAAAGTAAAGAAAGCTCAAATGAATATTCTAAGGATTATGAAGATGAGCGATTTGAAAAAAATAAAAAGTTTGTAAAGAAGTCTGATGATGAGGAGGATTATAGTGATGATGATTATGAAGATGATAAAAAAGGGGATAAAGAAAGTGATGATGAGGAGTATAGTGATGAGGATTATGAAGCTGATTCAGGACGAGGAAGTCAAGTTAAGTCTTCTTCTAGTAGTAACAAAAAGGAAAGCAAAGGGTCTTCGAAAAAAGATGACTACGAAGATTCTGATTTTGAAGAAGAACAGGCTCATCCATTAAGACCAATAGATAAAAGTTATAACGTAAAACTTCCTCTTGGAGAAGAAAGTAAAAAGAAAATCACATACCAAAACATGAGTGATAGTAGTTCTACTTTTCTTATTGAGTCTTCACATCCTGATTATATGAGTGTGAAAGATTCAGACTTACACATAGAAAAGGGTAAGAAAGGGAAAATACAACTAAGATTTGCCCCGATGATGAATGCTGATGAGAAAAAGTATTATTTATATGTTGATAGAAATGGTCAACCTTGGGAATGCATTGAGATTATTGCAGAATATGAAGATTAATACTAGATAATTTTACCTAATAAAAACATTCATCCTAATTTTCTATTATTCCCTAAAGCCTAAAATTTCATTTATAACCATAATTTCTCTATATTTCTAATCAAAAAACCATAAAAATCTCTAAGTAGCCTATAAAAATTCTTATAAAAGCTTTATCTTTAAATCTTATAATATTTTCAAAGAGAAAATCTAATCATTTAATTAACTATGCTAATAATCACATAATATGTGGAAAGACTCTGTTGAAATAAAAGTCATTAGACTTGAAGGTTTCCCTTGTTCCAGTACTGAACTTGCTCTTTATCTTTACGCTGATGATGTTCTTCATGACCAGCTTCTGCCAATAACAGAAGAAAAATCTTTAATTCTCTCACAAGAAACCATATATAAACTAGAGATAATCAACCAAACAACGCAAGAAGAGAAATCTGTGAGTTTCAAAAGAGACCTTTTTAAAGAAGACGGAGTCCATTGGTTGCCTCTTTTTAGTCAAAGTAATGATTTCTTATCAGAGCTCACTGAAGATGTAATGCTTCCAAGGATTTTGTTGATTTTCTATAGGAAAAAAAAACTAAGTCCAATAGAAGAACATAATTCAATTGAAGAAACTGAAGCTAAAGAGCCTGAAATTGTTGAAAAAGATCAGGAAAACGAGGTTAAAAATTTTGAAGACGAAAAAATCATCCAGGACTACAAAAATGCACTAGAATATGAAAGGAAAATTAGAGACGAACAAGAAAAAAACATGAAAAAAATGGAAAAAGAACTTAAAGATACTATAGAAAGGAGCTTAAAACGTGAAGATTCTTTATTGCAACTAATCACAGTCAAAGAACAAGAACTAATCGACGCACAAAACGAAATTTCCAAACTTAGAAGCCAAATCCGTAAGTTGGAATATGAAAACGCTCAAGTTAATGATCTATTAGAAAGTTATAAATCAGAAAAAGAATGCTTAAACTATGATGGTCTTAGAAAAGAACTTGAAGTATTTACTTATTACTTTCGTGATTGTGAAGAAGTTTCTAAAATAAAAGCTAAACTTGAAGCTTTTGAAAGCAAAGAAGAAGCTTTACATGAACAAGAAATCCTTCTTTTAGATGCTATAAAAGGAAGAGGTGCTGATATCAAAAAGGAAAATGAATTTGTTTATTCAATAAGCGGAAAAAGGATTAGTATAACAAATTGTGATGGGTGTTTGTTTTATAGAAACTTAGGAGCATTACAGAAATTAGATGACTTTTTTAATACAAAACAAGAAAGGAGTATGACGCCAACTTCAAAAGGACTGAGGAGGAATGTTTCTGACCTTAAAACTTTAGAATCAGAGAGTAAGGAACTTACCCCTAAACGAGTGAATACTTCGTTTAATTTGAGGAAACCTGCGTTTAAACATTAAAATATTATTGATTAAATTTGGGATAATAAAAGAAAATAGGTTAGGATTTTTGAGGATTGTGATTGAAGATGAGTTTTTGGAGGATGTTGAAGATTAGAGGATGGGGGGTTAAGAAAATTTGAGTTTTTTCTACAAATTTTTTAATCTTGAAGAAAGTGGAAGTTAAGAAGGAGGGTAAATTAGTAAAAGTCTTATGCAATATTATAACTAAGAAAGTTTTAGGATAGCATGATATAGGTAAATTTTATAGTTTTTATTGCCAAAAGTTGTGTAAAATATATATCAATTAGCATAAAAAACTTAAAATACATAAGATTATTATAAGATTCTAAAAATCTTATAAAAAAATCCCTAAAAATCAAACACCCCAACCAACAAAACTTTATAAAAAGCGCATCTCTGCAAAAACTCTTATATAAAATATTTTTAAAGTCAGATTTTTCATATAAAACTCCTATTCTAAGTAGAAATTTTAATAAAAATACAATCAATATAATATCTATAATAAGCATACATTTATAATAATTAAATGCGCCAAGCTGAAATAAACCTAGATGGTCTAAGTGCTGATGACCACTCATCTAGAAACTTCTTTGTTAGATCTTTATACAAAGAGTTCAGTTGGCCTTGGAAAAAATTAGAATTTATAGAGTTTTTTTTATTTGGTCTCCTTGGTGTAGCTCATTGTGCTGTATTTCTTACACACCTTAACAGAGACATAGTTCAAAAAGACACAAAAAGGTACCCAATATTAAAAACCCTAGGTATTTTATGCCCATTATCAAGTTTTTATTGTATGTTTTTCTTCAAACTGAAATCGCATTTATGGATTAACTTAAGCATCACTTTATTTCTTGTTTTTATTCCTATAATAATCCTTGTTGTTATTATAGGAATGAACCTGTTTGTAGATTATATTACCCTTTCTATAACTTGTGCTTTTATACCTTTATCAGTAACAGGTTTTGCTATTTATAGATTTATTCGTAGAGGTATGATTAAAAAAATAGGATACATAAAAGGAAGTTTGCTTAATTTAACGTTTCTACTTCTTTGCAACACTTTATTTAGTTTATTAATATCTATACTCATACTCGAGCCAAAATCTTTTAGTGACCCAAAAAGTATCCTTGGTTACACATATTTTTTATACCTGCTTTTCTTAGTTTTTATATGGGTTTCAATTCACTCAATAGTTTTTATAAGGCAGCCAAATGAGATCCAAGTATTAAAAAAAGAAATCATTGAACTAGAAAACCCAAGTCTTGGCATTCAATCATTATTAAACAAGTTTCCTGATTTACTTAAAAACTCAAACCCTGGTTTTTTTTCAAATTACGGGCATATTTTAGCATCTTTTTCTATATTATCATCAATTATAGGTGTAGAAGTTGGAGTTATATCAATTTTTACATCAGAAAACCATTCAGATAGCGCTGTTTATATTTCAGGGTTTTATATTATCGCTATCCCATGTTTTATGTTTTTCGGAACATTATTCAGCGCATCATCTCTAAACAAAAACGATAAATACTGCATAATTTTACTAGTCCTAACAACAATACCAACAATATGCATAATGTGGATAAGTTTTACCATGTATAAAACCCAAGAATTCTATTATTTTAGCCTTCTTATCGCTATAGGTTTCCCAGTAACAATTATATATTGGTTATCTTTAACTATGATATACAATTATAATAAACGTAGTTATCAATATTTTTCAGCAATATGTTGCCTTATTTTTATTATTCCTTTAGGACTTATGTGGCCTTTATATTCATCAGGAGGTATGAAAACTAAAACTTTTTGGATTGTATGCAGTATGCTATTTTTAACTGGGGCTATTGTATTATCCTTATGGCTTTGGCAGTTTATATTCAAACTAAGCAAAGAATTGATTTTATTAATAAAAGAAGTTAGGAAATTTAATGGTTATGATTTCTCTCAGTATATATTTTCATTAAGTTTTGTTTGTGGATACTGTCTTTTAGGGTTTTTTACATTCAAACGTTTGGACTTTTCTAATGATTGGATTGGGGGTTTTATCCCAGGATGTTTTGTTATTTTTGCTTTTATGATTTTTGGCACAGTTCTTGTCCATAGGATAAATTTATATATTGCTGAAATAGGGGTTGAAGAACCTGGTATTAGAGATATTATATTAGGCTCAGTAACATCAACAACTTTATTACAAAAAAACAACCTGCGGAAGAAAAAAAAACTCCAAGGGTTTATTGGGATTTTCGGTATAATCCTTATATGTATTATTTCAATACCTTTATTATTGTTTTCTAATACAGAATCTTCAATGGCAATTGTTATAACAATAATAATCGGTTTGATTCTAACATCTTTAATACTTATAATATTTATTGAAATAAAATCATTACTTAGACAATTTGGGGATATTGTTATATCATATATTTTAGGGTATTGTTGGATTTTTTGCCTTTTCCCTATACTTTGTTTAATCCCAATAAGTCTTTCATCATCAGAAAGTGAAGAAGATTTACGTAGTATAACATCATGGAGTATTGGCTCTATACTTCTTATATTTATGTTTGGGGTTAGTGTTGGAAGTATAACTTTAAATCTTCTTTTTCGTAGACTTGAATATGAGAAAATTGCTAAATATTGTTGTGAACAAGTTCGTAATGTATTAATTGAAAATGGTGTACGTGTAAAATTGGTCACATTAAGAAATATTTATGATAATTTTCGAACTGCTGGTCCTGAGTCAGTAGAAAAAGTTTTAATAAATGCAACGGTTTTTTATTATCATGATTTAACTGATAATGATTTGCGTTTTAGTAAAGAAATACTTACTTTGAGGGAAATTTCTAAGATAAAAACACCAAAAATCACCCCTTTGGTTGATAAAAAGGATAAAGGGCAAAGTAAGGGCTTGAGTTTTATGAGGTTTATTAGGAAAATCTGCACAAGTCAAGAGCAAATTTATATCGCTTTTTAGGAAAACTTTATATTTGACGATATTATCAGCTATGCTTAGCGCTTTTTCTTGTGTTTATGAAAACGATCGTTGGCAACTGTTGAGGAACTCACAAATTGAGTGTTTTTCCCAAGAGCATGAAGTATATTTNGAAGAAGAAGTAAAAGTTGTTGATGAATTGAAACCAGAAGAACTTGAAGGACTTGAAAACCCAGAAATTGTTATAGGAAATAAGGTTTTAGATGAAAATGAAGTTTCTGAGGTTAAAAGTTGGGACCAGCAGTTTAAAGATAACATTGAAAACCAAGAAGAGCTTAAGAAGAACATAAAAAAAATCGTAGATCTTGATGAAAAACTAGATTTTTCTTGTGAGGAACTAAATAAAGATCTTAACGATATCAAAGAAACGCATTTAAAACATCAAACTTTGCAAGAACTAGTTGCCTGCAAGCAATTAAAAGCTATAAACTCATCAAAAAATGCTAAAAAGAAATGGCTCCAAGCAGTTTTTGCCCGTTTTTCTCATGGGTTTATAAAAAAAGGTACAAAGCCATGGATGAATCTCAGCGACCTAAGGCATTTTATCAGACTTAGTGGCTTAAAACCTTATATCCCATATTCAACTTGTGATTTACTTTATGTAAGATTAACCCGTGCTTATAACCCAATTTTAATGACTAAATCATATATAAAACTAGATTTCAATCAGTTTTCTGAAGTTTTAATTGAAAAACTTGGAAGATTAAAATATCCAAACACCCCAAGTGAAGAAGCTGAAGACAGAATTTTCACTGAAATCCTTTATCCAAACTTAGTATCCAACTTACCATATTTAAGCCAATATTATCCTTCACAAACATTTATAGAAAATTATAATGAAATCAACATAGAAAATATCGATGAAGAAAACAAATCAGATGAAAGCTCTGAAAAAATATCATTTGAAAGAGAAATTTATGATAATCAAGAAAATATAAAAAATATGACTGTTAACAATAGTGAACCTGATAGTCCAAGACCATTTCTTAATAACAGTATAGAAAATGATTCTAAAAATATTATATGCGAAAAAACTATAGACAAATTTTCATTATGTGTAGGAAAATGCATTAAAGGGATGTTAAAATGTATGGGTAAAAGTTTAGATTTATGCTTACGTTGGTTGGTTCCTACAAGTAAATCCTCAGAAGAAACAATATTGAAAAAAAAAACAGAAACAGAAGAGTTTGTGTTAAAAAGACGTGAATCTCCATCTTGGGAAATTATTTGCAATATTCTTGTTACAAGTATGGCTGAAGTTGATAATGAAGCTAGAGAAAATATGAATGAAAAACATCCACAAATGCAATTTAATATATCAAATATTATTGGTATTATTGGACATATAGTTGAAATATATAGTTTTTCTTCAGTTGGGTTTATAAAAGAAGTTGGGTGGATATATGGGAGTACTTTATCTAGTGCTAGTTCAGCAGTATTAGCTGATAATGAATATTGGGTACAAACATATTGGATATGTTTTTCTTGTAGTGTAATTTATATATTATTAGTATTCCCTGCTATGAAATATATAAAAATAAACAGACTAGGGCTTAATGAGGATTTTACTGTAGCTTTTTTCCCTAAACCTCAGTTTTTTTTAAGCAAATTTATATCGCTTTTTGGGAAAACTTTATATTTGACGATATTATCAGCTATGCTTAGCGCTTTTTCTTGTGTTTATGAAAACAATCGTTGGCAACTGTTGAGGAACTCACAAATTGAGTGTTTTTCCCAAGAGCATGAAGTATATTTTTCACTTTCTATATTATCATTATTGATATACTACCCTTTTGCCACATTGTTATTTCCTAATATTGCTTTTCAAAACAAAGCTTTGGATATAAAATTCGATACAACTTATCTTGTACTTGAATCCCAAGGTAAAGTTGTTATCGCAGCAGTTGGAGCTTTTTTTTCTAAAGAAAGATATGTATGGTTACAATTAACTGTGTCAATATGTGTATCAGGATTATTGATTATTGTTAATCTTAAAATGAAACCTTGCTTGATTAAGTCTTATAATTTGTGGAAAACAGGGGGTTTTGTTGTATCTACTTGGGTATGTTCTTGTGGAATTTTTAATTATTATTTAGATCAAAGTTTTATTATTATATGCTTGTTAATAGCTGGACTTGGGGTTATTATTGGAGTACTTTTTGGATTACAATGGAAAATGTATGGATTTAGGTGCTTTAGTAGGCTTAGAGGTAGGAAGAAGGGAAAGGGAGAAGATGAACAGATGGATAAGGATGTGAAGAGGGTTGAAAATCAGTCTAGAACGGAAATGAGTCTTGTGAATCAGAATTTTATAAGCGAAATTCATTCTGTTAAAAGCCAATAATAGTTTATTAGATTTTAGTAGGATTTCAGGTTTTTAGAATATATATAGAGATAGATGATATTTTAGGATTTTTATAGTATTGAGGACTTTTATTGGATATTTATGATTAAGTTAGATATGATATATTATCTATATATATCTTTGATTTTTTATTACTTTTTAAAACTAATAACAAATAATTCCTGCATATTATATCAATTGCTTTACTCAAAATAAAATTCAATTAATTTTACTTAAAATATAACACAAACTTAAATTACAAAACAAACTATTAAAAGTTTTTAAGTTTTCAAAGGTATTTATTTTAGACTACATAAAATATTATTAACAAAATATCATAAACTTAAAATTTTTACTCAACATAATGAAACCTTTATTGCAGATGACCATACACAATTACAATAAAAAAGTATTTTTCTTAAAAATAAAACCTAAATTCCCAAAAACCCCTCCTTTAGCACACAGATTCCACGCCAATCGTATGGAGAAGTTCCTATCATCAACCTCAACAATTTTTTCCAAACCGAAAAAAATTAAACGTATAATATACCAAAAGACCCTTTTCAAATCTACTAAGCCTATCATTTAAAACTTACCTAAAAAATCCTATCATCCCACAACCAAAAAAAAGTTTAAAATAAAACTCAAGCAACATAAGCATTAAAATATTTATCCAAAAAGCTAAAATATTGAAAATTTCTATCAAAGATAAAAATATAATATAAAATAGTCTAAATTTTTAATTAGGAAAATGGCTAATATATTGTCCTGGGATGAACTTGATTGATGAACTTGGGGCTGAAGACAAAGATAATTATGTGTATTTCGACAGTGAAGGCCGGGCAGAGATAAAAATAGAACTGAATATCATATGGTCTAAACTACCTAACAAAGTCCTTCTACTCGCTTTAAACTCAGAGTAAACCTCACTTAGGTCCCCGATTAAGTTCTTAAAACCCAGGATTGCTGAGACTATGGAAAAATATTCGATTTTTTCTGGACTTAAAGGCTTTGAAATATGTAATTTACTACATAACAACCAGAAAATCTTAAATGTAAACATCATACAGAATGGTAAAATCGGAGAGGTTTTACAAATAGGTAGCGAGATTATATTTGATATTGTATCACAAGATTTATGGCTTGATATGAGAGTAGAGTGTATAGAAATCAGTTTGGTTATAACTTTTGAGATTAAAGTTGATAAGAAAATGTCATGTGGGCAACTAAGAAGCACATTACTTGATATGATAAACCAGATTTTAAGGGCTAAAAATGTGTTGTTTGTTTATGAAGAAAATGATATAAAACTTATTAAAGGTGGACAAACTGAAGAGATTGTTATTGTAAAAGATTCTAGAAGCTCTAGTTTTGATAGGAAATATATGCCAAAGAAGCTTTTTGAACTTGATGATTTTATGTTTATACAAAATCAGTTTGATTATTTGGATAGATTTATGATTTGTACTTTAGGGAAAAATTCAATAGATAAAACGAAAGAAGCTTTTGAGAGAAGATTGACTATTAATGTTGCTACGAATACATTAGTGACTAATGTTTTGAATACTGTTAAAGAAGTCATGCCATGTAGGGGGATTAAGATTGAGAGTTTTAACTTTAATAAAAATATTGAGCTGAAGGTTCATACGGAGAGTGCTAAAGACCCTATTGATAAAAGATGTTGTAAGTGCAGGATATTTTGAATAATATAATGGAAATTGGAAATAATAAAATAGGATTTATGAGGATTTTGACATTTTTGTGATTGTAGGGTTTTTAGAATTTTTAATTATGTTATGAAGGGGTAGGATATTAGAAGAATTGCTGGAAAAATAATTGGTTCTTAAAGAAATTAATGTTTTGTTCAAGAAATAAAATTGAATATTTAATGTAGATTATTTACAGAAATTATCTTAACTTAAACTTTATTTTTTTAATGGAAATATATTATGATTTTCAATATTTATTAGTGTATCATCTATTTGAATGGAAGAATAGTACTAGAATATGCAGAAGATAACTCTAATTATATTAACCTATATTTATTTCAAAGGGATTAAGGTATCGTATAGACAAGAAGAGGATTCTGAAAAAAAATATGTTATTATTATATAATGAATGTATTTTTATATTAAAAAACCAAAATATTAAAATGAAATTCCTATTAAAAATCAAATTCAACTATAAGTTATAACTTAATTCACATCTTTATAATAATTCCCATAATTTATTGATCTGCTCATAAGTAGTCATACTAGGGAATTCAAAATGTGATTTTTTCTTGAGTATTTCTCCAGCAAAAGTATTCTCATTCCAAGCAATTCGTGATACAAGTTCATAAAGCTTAATTTTACTTTTAGCATATTTAATAACTTGTTTTGAGTAATTCAATTCTTCTTCTAATTCCTTTTCATTATAAAAGAAATAACTACTGTTTGCATCGCTTTGTGCATCCATTTCCATAGCTTTTTGTTTTAAATGTTGCTTTTCTGTTGTAGTTTTTTTTTGAATGATTTGATATTTTTGCATTTGGCTCTGAAGGCTTTGGATTTCTGAGATATACTTGTTGGTTCGACATTTATATTCTTCTTCAACGTCTAAAACGCAATTTAAAAATGTTATCGGCAGTTCATCCAATATTTCATCGCAGGCGGTAGTCAGGGCGAGTTTTTCGAAATTCATTTAAATTTTCCAATATGAAAAAATCTCAAACTCTTTTCTCTAATCCGCAGCTAAATTCCTAAAACTCAATATCATCCTATAAAACCCTAATAACTCTTTTTTTACCCTTACATAACTATAAAAAAACCCATAAGATTCTATATCCTTAATCTCATAATCCAGGTCATGCCATTCAGATTTCATAATATCCTTATAATAATATGGACAAATCTAAAAAACCCCAAAACGCTGAAGACATCAACAAAATCCTCCTTAAAAAACTTGAAAAAGGGGTTTCCGACATTTCAATCTCTAAGTACTCCCAAGCTCTAGAAACATTGAAAAAATGTGAAATCCGCTTAGAAAAACTTATCAACCAAGGTATCCCAATAGACCAAGACCTAATATTACCTACATTACACAATATTTCTTTATGTTACCAATCCATAGCTGACTTCCATAATTGTGCCGCCTATTTAGAAGCTTGTGTTTTTAATGTAAAAAAGCGATCAGAGCTCAGTGTATCTCATTCAAGTACAGTAGCTGAACGTATAAGAAAGGTCAGATACTTATGTTTGTTATATATCCAAATTGCTGATTGCTTTTCTAAACTTAACCAACATCGTCCTGCTCTAGAAAACTCTCGTCTAGCAATCCGCCAATGTGCCCTTATAATAAAACTTTGTCTTGGGGCCTTTACTGAAGCTAAACAAAAAAAACAAACTCCAAACTTATCGACAAAGTCCCGGGTTAATATGGACTTCTATACAAATTCTATTGAAATCCTACAATTATTATACCTACAAATGACTGGGAAGAAAAAAAAACATGCAAAAGATGTGACTATGAGATCTGTATTAGGTGTTCAAAGAGTAGCAGAATGGATTTACTCTTTAACTTTTGAAAAAATAACAGAAATAAAACCACTTTTGATACAAGACTTGAAATCCGCACATAATCTTAGGGCAGAACTGAGTAAAGATTTTATGTTGGATAAAATCTGCATGGCAGCTTCAGCATGTTTGGTGTTTTCTCGTGAACTTTTATTTTTAAATGAGGATTTCGATAAGTCAAAAGCATATTTGGATAGGGCTGTCACGATTTCCAGCTCTTTTTTCCCGAGTTCTTGTCCTTTCTTACAGAATCTTTTATCGGAATATACTGAAAAATACGAGAAAAATAAGGAAATAAAAAAATTTAAGTCCCCAAGAAGCACTTCAGCTAAAGATACTCATCAAAATGATGAAATTACGAGAAAGAACTCAGAAAAAGGTGGGAAAAAAGTCCAATGGAAGATCCAGTCTGAGAGAAAACCTGAAAGTAATGCGGGAATTACAAAGGGAAATCATAGTAAAAGTGAGTCGACTATAGGGAAAAATAATATTAAATCTCCACCTTTTTATGAAAAAACTGAACCTGAACCTCCGTTAAGTGAAGGTAGTGAGCATGATGATAAAATCAAGAATTTTATAATATGTTCTAATGAGCTTTATGGGCATTATTCAGAAGAAGAAGTTGATAAATATGAATATATGCCATTAAGACGAGATTTATAATATAATTAATAATATTAAGGATAATGCAAGATGATTTAAGGAAATTTAGATTTTATATGCGAAAAAATCTTTAACTTATGAGGATTTTTAGATGAGAAATATTATGAATAATTATTATGGAATAAAGATATAATTTTTTTAGTAAGTGTTGTCTCATCAGAATTAAAAATATTACATGAAGAAACCCTTCACAAATAAAGGGAATCTTGAAATAAATTCTGTGCATTGAATAAGCATCAAAGCTTTTTCCAATAATAATTTCAATAATGTAACATGATTTTATTTAAACAATCTAAGCCCATCTGAAACATAAAATCCATCAACTTATTAGAATTAGTTTTTGAATTCTTCATAAACGAGAAGAGATGATTCGTTAATCATGGGCATGTTTATGGGTCTAAGTCTTTGAAACCTTATCCAAACAGTTTCATTTACTTTTTCCCTTTTCTTTCTACATCATATTAATGTCAAATATTTCCTATATAATTGATTGTATTAATATTTTCTACAATAAATATTATGTACTGTGGTTTTAGAAATTAAAACCTTTTTACTGCATTTCTTTGTGATCCTCCATCATAAATAAATTGAATTAGCTTGATTTTTTAAGATAGACTCAACTTCATCAAAGATTTTCGCGGGATTTATTAAATGGTAAACATACAAAATAGATTTTTATATAAATCTAAAATATGATGGTCAAGTTATAAGATATAGGAATGGTTAGCTTATAAGTTTAAAATTATATAGGATTAATGCTAAATTATTTCTTGGCTTTTAATAGTGATCAACTTACAAAATGGTCACCCTTAAGGACTTTATTGTGTTTCAAAATATGACTAATTTTTGAGTTTAATTTATGTGAGTAAAACTAATAAATTAAAAAAAGAATCCTTCTTTTTTCCAATTTTTTTTATTCACTAGAATTTTTAATGTTTTTTAGGATGATATTAACTTTAGATTTTTCTGATCATCACACTTTAGAATCAAATAAATATATGAATTTTGATTTCTTGTTTTATAAATTTAATCTAAAACTTAAAAATTAGCAATCAGTTATTCTAAGTAATATCTAATTTTCATAAGTTTTTGTCCTGCGAGATAAATATTCCCGATATTCTTGTGATGCAGCGCAACATGGAAAATAGAACCAAGTGCATGCATCTTTGAAATAATCTCCACTTATAGTATATTTACGTCTAAAACTTCCTCGATTGTAAGCACATCCAAGGCAAAGAAAGCAGCATCCACAATAATATGCTTTAATAGTATTGTTCGTCTTTTTCATTGCATAAACATGCATCAAGAAAAATGCTCATGGAATGCAAAGACACAACAAGAAGATGAACAATGATGATGCAGCGAAAACAAACCTTCATTCCATTCAGTCATTTTTATAAAGTAAAATTAAATCACCTGGAATTACATAGGATGCATATTTTTATGAGAGCCCTTATTTTTTTAATTACAAGTACGAGACACTTAAATAATTATATTAGATGTATTTTTCTGTAAGTAGTTAGAATTATAACTGACAGGCAAATTGAAGGTTGGATGCCTATTACAGGAATTGAAGCATAAATTATTGAAATTATAAATGAATTATATAATTTTAGTCGACTAAATAAGATTATATAAAGCTATATATGGGTATTTGATGTTTTAAGCGAATTTTTGATGATTATTTACTTGGATATATTGTTTAAAGAACAAAATATTAATTTATTCATACAGACATAATTTGAAGCAGTGCTTTACCTATGAACTGATAAAT
>MPUH01000703.1:0-39488 GCA_001970955.1 Stentor coeruleus | reverse complement strand
CTTATATATAGCCTAAAAAAATGTCTTAATATTTTTCTTATGGAAAATGGAAATATGACTAAGTCAAAAAATTTTCGATAAAAAAAATGGTGAAGACGAAGAAGGAATTTTTTGGTGAGGTTTGGATGATGGTGGAATGAAGAAAAAATTGGAAAGATAAAGAAGGAAATTGAGATTTGAGGTGAAAATGATAGGAAAATTCGTGGAAAGGATTAGAGAAGTTTTTGAGGAGAGATGAGGGAATTGATCTTTGGAAGGAGATGAGGAGGAGAAAAATTATAAAATTTCGGAAAGAGAGATATAAAAAGAGAAGATAGGTAAAGGATGCAGAGGATATAGAGGGATTTTGATAGTCTTAAAGGAGAATTGATGCTAATGTAGAGTTTTTGTAATTTAATAGGCCCGAAATTTTGCTAGAATATGATTCTCTATGATTTTTTTGAGATAATCAATGCTTAAAGTAAAAAGGCTTGGAGCAGATTAAGTTACTAAGAAAAAAAGTGTGAAGACTTTGCAAATATGAGACAAGAGACAATTTTAAAAGAGCTATAAATAAAACAAAAAGTTTTGAAAAATCTAACAAATAATGATACTCTAAATATAAAAAATACTATAGCTCACTCTGCACATAAAATCACGTGAATACTAATGAAGTTCATTTATAAAACTCTAAAATTGCATTTAGTTTTTATATTGGTCTGACAAATTCTTAAACTCTTTTATACTAAATATTCTGTTTAAAGCCTACCTAGTTTTACTATTGAAGAAAGTTTAGTTTTTTTAACCACAATTTATTCTAAATAACTAAATCATCATCCTTTAAAACCGATCATTTATAATTCCCAACTATTAACCATATAAAATTGCTTAATCCCAAAAATCATTTTCTACCATATTAACTTATCCTAATGGGTTGCTGCCAAGGTCGTGATGAAGAGCTGAGAAAAAAGCTGAAACTAATGAAGCCATCACAACGACTCAAACAAGAAAATCTTAAGTCTAAAGAAGAAACTTTCAGAACATCAGATAGCACAGCATCAGGTCCAGCAACTATCTCTTCCACTTATGGCAAAAAGCACTTACAAAATTACTTAGATTTCTGCAGAAAAGAAAAGCATTATGATCAACTATTATGCCTAATAACTGATAAAACAGAAATCGAAAACCCTAAAGCTTATATTTCATGGGCAGACAAGCCTAAAACAATTGGCTCACTAGCTTTAGTTTATCTATGCCAAATGTGTCAAAAAGATCAAGAAATAATAGCAAAAGCATCAGAGCCTCTATTGCATGTTTTGATGGAACATCTAAAAAACGGAAGCGAAGATCTAAGGGACAATAGTTTGATGCTTTTATACTATGTTTTAGACTTTATAAGCGAAGAGTCTGTGGCAAATATGATCGAACTTGGGATTTTCTCAGTACTCATGCGGTCGATCATGTGTTCTAAAGAGGAACTAAGACATTTAACGGCTAGTGTCTGTTATAAAATATACAGAAATCGTCCTTATGCACAGAGGCTATTTATTGAGATGAAAGGTGGAAGGCAATTAGTCCAGCAAATCTCGTGGAGCTCAGAAAATGATACTGTTCTTCGTAGCTTGTTAGATTATTTAGCTGAACTTCTACAAGACAAAGATGATCATGTAATGCAAGAATACATAGCCAAAGTTAACGAAGAAAGAGCTTTAGATATTATCAGAGACATCAATAATGCTGATAAATCAGCTGAAACTCTAGTCGCCATGGATTATCTTATTGACCTTTTGACTTCAGGTGAGACTAAAGAATAATTTCATATAAATATAAGATATAATAATTTTCACATAGTTATATAGCAATGAAATTATTATAATACGTGACTATTATGTATATTTTTAGAAAGTTTAAATAAATGGATAATTGTAGCATACAAGGTTGTAGAGCTAAAGTTGCTGTTATTTGTAAAGGCAGTCACCCGCCAACTACTTTTTGTAATGATCATTTCACTTTACACCAAAATGAACCTGGGGCCCATGAGATTGTTGAAAGCAAACAAGTTGAGATTAGCACGAGGTCTAATACTTATAAAATCGAAAGTGGAAATCAAGGCCAGGCTTATTTGGTATTTCATTTCCAACAAGCTGGGTTTTTACTTACTTTTAATACTGTTGATATCCACTTACCTAAAGATTTCAAGGCTGCTTTAGATAAAATAACCCAAGGGTTTACTACGGATGTCTGCTCATTAGAAACAGGAAAATTTGAAGATCTTGAGTTAAAAACCAAGATCTATTTAGAAGCTTTGAGAAAAATTATTTACAATATTGAACTTAAAGAGAATATTCTACGAGAAATTATCACTGGGGCTTACAATTCTTTGCATTCGCGAATAGAGTCTTTTTTATCATCAGGGCTGATTGATCTACTTAATGAAGCTGAGAAATCTCATAATATGCCTAAATCAGCAAGAAAAAGATTAATAATTTCTCTTGACTTAGATACAGAAAAACAGCGATATATACAAAAATACTTTACAGTAAGTGATTTGAACATCGAAGAAATGATAGAAGAGTTTTACAACTCGTTTTCTTGTTTCATTAAAGATTCGGATAGATTTTTTTCGAGTAGGTTTAAAGACTTCAACAAAATGTTTAAACAAGAAAAAATTAAAATCACTGAAGAAACGAAAAAAACTTTACAAGAACGTCTAAGCTCATACTATGACATGGAAGCTTACATTCGTGCTGGGCTTTTTACATTAAAAATCACAAATCCTGGGCCAATAATCAAAGTTTCAGGTGATTGGATTATGATTGCCTGCCTTATACTCCAGAAAGCATCATGCACATTAGTAGGAATAGTTGAAATTTCAGACGATGAAATGCTTATAGGCGTAACTATAGGCAATGAGTCATTTATCATATACTACTCCTTAACCTCAACTTCAATCGCTTTAGCTTTTTCTAGTGTCAGCTTCATAATTGCTTCAGGATCAACACCAGATGCTATAATTATTGCTCAGAACTACCCTAAATCCATCGACCTTTACAAACTAAAATTAGGTAAACTTGAACATTCAAATAAATACGATTTTAAACTACAATCAAATGAACAAATCATAGGACTTGCTTATATAAAAGATATGGACAAAGCAGTGTTTATTTGTAACAATAATACCCTAAACTCAAAAGTTCTTAGTGTTGCTCAAAGGGTGAATATATCATTGAAGAACGATACTGAAAAACTACATTGTTTAGAGTATTATAAAGAGAAAAAAATAATTTGCCTTAAAACTGTTAGGAATATTAGATTTTATTCTGAACATTTACAGCCTATAAATGTTATTGAAATACCTGGATCAACATTTGCATGTATTAACAATGGAAATAAAGAAGCATATTTTTTGATCCTAGGGGGAGAAAACCTTTCAGAAATAAGAGCCGACTTTGGTTATAACTCTGCAGATAAAGAGCAGGTAAATGTGAGAAATACTTTTGAGAACTTTGAAGAGTGTAAATATAGTAGAAGTCATGATTTTTCTATTGTTCCTTCACAAAAAAATAAGTATATAGGGAATGTTAATAAAAAATTTGGGGTTCCAGATAATCAACCACAATTTAGAAATATGCTTATAAAACCTTCACAAGATCTAATACCTAGTCATATCAATCTTGTACCTGAAATAAAGAAGACATCAAATGTTATTCCTTCGCCTTTTATGCCTGGTAAGATTTTCCAGAAATTAATAGATATACCTTTGCCACCTAAGTTAATGAACACTGAACCTCCGTTTTCAGATTCTCCAAACCGAATCATGCAAAAACCCAAAACCGAAAAGCTAATTTTCATGCCAGGAGGTTCTGGACCTTTTCCTATCCCAAATTTGGTTACATCACAACTAGAACAAAATATTAAAAAATCTAATGAGGATGAATCTCTAGGAACTCATATAAACTTATTAAATGATAAATTGACACAATCTCAAGGTGATATAAATAATAATTCTGATGATAGTGATAAATCTTCGGATTTTAGAAATGATATTCGTATTTATAAAAAGAATGAAAGAAAACTTCCATCTAGTATACCTATGCCAGACAAAGTTTATGTTCCTGAAGGGATATCAGTGCTACCTGCACTAAAGCCTGGGAGTCCAAAAACCCCTGGTCTCCCAATTCCATCAATGCCAGGAGGGTCAACTCAATATCCACCAATTCCAAGTCCATCGATTCCATTAATGCCAGGAGGATCAACTAAAAATCCACCAATTCCTAACCCACCTATTCTATTAATGCCAGGAGGATCAACTAAAATTCCACCAATTCCGAACCCGCCTAATCTATCAATGCCAGGAGGATTAAATAAAATTCCACCAATTCCGAACCCACCTAATCTATCAATGCCAGGAGGATCAGCCAGAAATCCACCAATTTCAAACCCACCTATTCCATCAATGCCAGGAGGATCACATCCTAGTTCACCAATCCTATCAATGCCTGGAGGCTTATTACCTGATCCACCAATTCCATCAATGCGTTCAAAACCTCCTACATCTTTAAAGGGGGCGGATAAGAATATTCATGTGAAAAAAAATAAAAAATCTTCTAATAGTAAATCTTCAGACTCATCGTCATCAAGCTCTAGTAGTAGTGACATACGATAGTAATAATATTAATTAATTATTCACTAATAAGACTTTATCATATTTATTTCCTTAAATAGTCATCAAAGCATAATAATCCACAATTTCTCACGAATTAGTACAAAAATTATAATAAGCTTAACTTACTTTAACATAAACTCACTTAGCCTCAAAACTTTTAGATAACTGCGAATTTTGTGCATAAATATCTTATATTTACTACAATAACCCTCGTTCAAAAACTTTAATTGTTCTTTCTTGTTTAGTTTTTAAATCATTGCAATTTCCCAATAACTCATTATATCTTTTACTCTAATAGCTTTAAAAATTATAATCTTTATTACTACCTATTTTTCTGCTTGCTTCATATTTCGCTTTAAATTATTGCTTTTTCCCTTATATTCTATAAATCCTGAGCATAATTGCTAAATTTTCTCTCATATTCATGCAATTTTTTATATTTCTATTCGAGTTATAAGTTTTCCTAAATAATGTAGCATGGGAAAAGATTTAAATGAATGAAAATTTTCTTTATATTTAAGACTATGTAAAAACTTATATTCTTGCTTTTTCCTCAATTGCTTCTTTAATCCTTTGCACATATTCCACTTCACAGTTATCTTATTTTTTCACTTTTGTTCTAACTCCTTATTAATTTTCAGGTTAAAACATATTTCACATTCATTATTTTTTTCTATATAAAACTTGGTTAAAGTTTCAATTTCATATGGTTTTCGATTTCCATAGATTCTTTAATTTTTATTGTCTCGAATTCATACTCTTTTAATAGTTTAAGTTTTTACTTTAAAGCAAAGTTTCTGCTTTGAAATTTGGATTTCGCATTATTTTGAGGAATAGGTTTTTTATCATGACTTCTAAGTTTCCACTGATTATGCTATGGAAGATTTTTGTATTTTTTTATTGTCATTGCCTGCTAAAGAATGCGATTTACCATGAACTTTACTTTTAAATTTAGTTTTGATGCTACTTGCATAAGGGAATTGGCTTTATACTTGGAGGAGTTTTTGATGCTCTTTTGATTTCAAGTATTTTTAATTTATTTTCATATTATAAGAGTTTTTTACCTGTTTTAAGTTCGCTTATTGAAGTTTGCCTTAGAGATTTTGCCGAATTTATACTTTTAAAATTCTTATTAAGCATTTTTACACAAAGGTTCCTGATGAGGAAATGAAAACTTGATACTATTTAAAAAATATTTATTTGGGAAATGGAATTANATACTATTTAAAAAATATTTATTTGGGAAATGGAATTAAGATATTAAACTAGGTTTATTTTATATTAGATTTAATAATATATAAGGATGAGGCTATTTAGCGCCTTTATGATTTAATTTTACTCTTTCTAATAATATAAAAATTTGAATACTCTATTTAGCCATAAAAATTACTCCAGCCTATAAATTTGATATGTTTAAACCGCCAACAATAGCCTCAATTCTATATCTAAATCAGTTATTAACTTCTAGACTTAATTAATTAAACTATTTCATAAAACTCACATATCTTGCTCTGTAATACTATTATACGTTACTTCTCTATCTATAAAAGTAGGTATTTCATCTTCCAAGCCTGAATCAACACTTAAATATCTATGCTGTTCCGATCTCCAAAACTGATATATAATTGTACTCATAATCGAATAATCTGTAACCAAACGCAAAAAGCTAAAAAGAATCATATTAAACTCAATTTGACTGCTAACCATCATAAAACACTCTGAATAGTCTTCAGATATATATATAACATTTTCTATAAAACTCACAAGTGTAGCCAAAATACTCACCCCAATAAGTACCCTAAATATATACTACCAAACATTCTTTTCCTTTTTTTTAACTTGAGACCTGTAAATAATTTTCACTTCCTTTAGTTTTTTACTAATCACCAAACCAATAATCAAAAAAAGTAAAGACAAAACCAGCTCGGCAGCTCTTAACAATATCCAAAAATTATTTGAACATTCAAACACCTTTGAGTCTGCAATAAAAAAGTCAACTGTAAAATAAATAGCAACAACACTAAGATAAATAATTGTGATTACTATTATTGTAAGACCGATAAAAGTTATCACAGTGTGAGTTTGTATGAGTTTATACATATGATATAGAAAATAATAACAAACATAAGAAAGTACAACCAGCATAAGATATTCTTTAACAAAATAAAGAACATCATATATATCAGCAATAAGGAAATAGTGAAAGATCATTGAAATACATAAAGCTGCTAAAAAGAACAAGACTTTTTTTTCTTCTCTTTTATAGTATTTAAAGATTAACCAAGCCTATATGTGTGTTACAATTAAACCAAGGTAAATTATAGATATTACCCCAAAAGATACAGAAAGCCAGCATAGATCATTACCTAAATCACACACTAGCATATTATTTATATATAAATCCATGAGTAATAATGGGTTCTTTATGATATCAAGCGAAGGTGAACTATACCTTCGTGAAAGCAATTTAGATATATACAAAGAATCCTTTCAGAAATCCTCTGAGCGTATCAGAAGTTTAGACCTCAGAAACAACTCATTAAGTTTAATCCCGGTATATATCTGCGAACTAAAAAACCTCACAACCCTTGACCTAAGAGAAAACTCTTTAGAAATCATTCCTGAAGCTATAAGAAGCCTAGTAAACCTTGAAATCTTAAAACTTGATCATAACCATTTAACGATTCTCTCATCACAGATTTTTGATTTAGACAATTTAAAAAGTTTAAGTTTTGGGCATAATTCTTTACTTTTACTAGATCGGGCTATAGGTAAACTTGAAAAACTGACTTTACTTGATTTGTCATATAATCAAATACAAGTATTACCAAGAAGTTTGGGTAATCTCAGATATTTATGTACACTTTATATGCATTCTAATGAATTTTCTAAGCTTCCTCCTATTTTGCATATGTTTACAAATCTACGGTTTTTCAGTTTGGAGTGGCTAAGATATACCCAACCTAGTCTGCCAATAACTTTGAAAGGAACTAATGGGGAAATTTTGATAAAATCATTGCAGAATCTGTCTTTATTGCATTTTCAGTCGTCAAAAAAACATGATATTACAGTTATTCAATTTTTAAGGCATTTCACAGAATTACCTTTTTTTTCATTGGATAAATGCATTAGCAATGGTATTTCCTTGCTTCACAAAGCAGTTTTGAACAATGATTTCGGAGTTATTAAAGGACTTATTGAGTCAAGTTGCGATTTAAATCTTCTTGACCCTGAAGGATACTCAGCTTTAGTATTGGCGATAAGAGAAAATAATCTGCAAACGGCAAGGCTGCTTTTAGAATCAGGTTGTAATGTGAATATTGGTGGGGGGATTTATGGCAGCGCTCTTCATCTCGCTATTGCAAAAAACGATAGTTTTCTTGTATCCCAACTGATTAAGATAGGCAGTAAAATGGATTTAAAAAACTGTGACGGCAACACACCTTTGCATATATTAATGATTAACTTCAAAAAAAGTAAGCATACAAGTGAAGCTATTGGGGAAATGCTTTTAAAATCAGGTGCTGAGACTAACGCTCATAATAATGATAATTGGGGGCCAATTCATATTGCTGCACGTAAAGCTCAGAATGCGGCTGTTGTGTGGATTAGGAAAATCAATGCAAGCGCTGAGTTTAAAGATAGTAAATTTGATGTTAATTTTACAGGAGGAAAGCAGGACTGGACTGCTTTGCATTTGGCAGCACATTCTGGGCTATTTAAGACTACAAAAATTCTCCTTAAGGCAGGGGCAGATGTTTTTTCCAGGAACAAGCTTGGAAAAACCCCAAGAGATGTGGCTAAAGGAAATTTGAGCTTATTTAAATTCTTATCAACAATTGAGAAAGCTTATTTACGAGAAGTTGTTAAAAAAACTAAAAATATGCCGATTCAGATTATGGAAGATAATAGTACTTATAAAAAAATATATGAAGACTTTAAGAAAAGGGATATAGAAGGGATTAAAGAAACTGTTGAAAAAATGGAAAAAAATGATTTGAATGCCCTTGCAGAATCAGATGCTATATATCTTATAAGTAGAATAAGGGAGAAAAATCCTAAAGAGTATCTGAAAAAAATTGCTAAAAATGGGAGAAGTGAGCTTAGTGTATATGAAGCTTTTGCCGGTCTTAGAGATATAAAAGTGTTTGAAAACAAGATGATTTCTCCAAAAAATATCATAGGTCCCAGAGTTAGCTTAAGTTCACAGATTTCGAAAATTAGAAGAAAAGATTCTGTTATACCTGATGATTAGTAATATGTGTAGATAAGTTTTTAAGGGAAAATATGCTATATTTCTAAAATACAAAATACTGAAGATATATAAATCAAAATGTTTCTTGAGCATAACAATATTCAACACATTTTATGCAATCAGGATATATTTTATCTCAATGGTAACTGTAGAAAACTTTATAGATTAAAATTTAGCAAGTTATTCCTTACCCAATCAGCTCTCTTCATCTAATCTTTCCTCATTCACTCATGCGAACTATTCATACATAAAATCCGGGATAATTCATATGAAAGCTAACTATAATTTAAATAAATGTCTAAGTCGCTCGAGCGAAAAATCATCGATATCTGTGTCTTCCTACACACTGAACTATCTTCAATGCAATGTGACCTTGATGACTCTATATTAGACCTCAATGAAGTACTAAGACTAGAAGTGAACCAAGCCCTTGAATTAATCACTGAAAACATAAAAGACTTACTAAAAATCAAAAGAAATTTCATGATGATCGACGAGTACAAAAACTACAAAGCCCATGAACAGTACCAAAAAGCTTTACAAAAACTAGAAGGTGAAGTTCGACATCATATAAAAATCGAACAGCAAATGAAACTACACATCGACTCTACACAAGCCAAATTAGAAGAACTAGAAAAAAACAAAGAAGATTTGCATGTAAACAACATACTCGATGCTTTAAAAAAAGAGAATTTTCGTTTGACTGAAAAAGTTAAAAACCTAGAAAAACAAGCTGATAATAACGATGATAAAATCAGATACATCAAAGAACTAAACATGCTTAAAGGAATTGCCCAAAAAGACTCACAAAAAAATTCTGAATTAGAAAAAACTAACAAAAAACTCGAAATGGAAGTGAGTTACCTACAAAGAAAACTGGATATCTTGAATCGTGAGCATACTAATGAAAAAATAGGTTATAAAGAAAATAAACAAGATACGCATGGGAAAAAAATACATTATGAAGAGGTTCAAGATGAGAATAGAGCACCACCACAACTTACAGAAAGGTGTAGGAATATGTCGAAGGGTGAATTGAAGAAATCAGGGTCGAAATCCCCGATTTCAGGAAGAGTGGATTTGAAAAGGACTGAGAGTCAATTTTTGAGTTCAACTCGTGGAGTGAAAAAATCTTCTGGTATACCTGATAAACCACGTAAACATAGTCATGCAGGGACTAACTATAATAAGGTAAACTAAAGTGATTTTATAAATATTAAAGGCTTGTTGATTAGGGTTTTATGATTAATGGATTGATTAGATATTTTAATAGTGTTTATGCATAGAAATGATGAGGTTTAAGATATGAAAAAGCAGGATGGATTTATAGAAATGGTGTATATAGGCAAAGATGATGAAAATAGGTGATTATTTGTGTAATTAAGATTGAAGAAATTATGATTTTATTGACATATGCTGATTTGATTATGGGATATTTTGATAGATCTGATATTGAAATGTTTTTTTGATAGCAAAATTTTTATGTTAAATTTCTAAATTATACTGTTAGTAGACTTTATAATATATCTAAATGTTAAAAATCAAATAAGGTGTTCAAAGCTTAAAAAATGCCCGCTATAATTTGATAAACTTTGAATTCAAGCATTGGTAATCGTTATCTTGATAATTTTCATGAGATTTATACAAATAATAATATTTATTCCAAAACCATAGCTCATCACTATACTGTTCTTATATATTATAATATATCCTTTATCAAATAATTATATCCTAATCCACATTCTTTAATATCATAAATCTATTATATTTTTCCTATATCATTAAACTAGTATATACTCATTTTTTTCCTCAAACACTTTCAAAATCACCTACAATTTCCCTCCATCCCTGTACTTTCCTAACTACACTTTTTTTTTTCAATCTTTCACACAACTCTAACGATTCTTCTCTTTAAAAATCCCTATCATAAATCCTCAGAAATTTTCTAACCTATAAAATTATGGAAATTAGTGCTGATGTCTACCTGATCTTCCTCTCTCTTTCATTAGTCTATACAATCTGCTTAATCTTCTGTATCTTCCGTGTCAAAGGATTCTTTCGATTCTTACCTGAATGGCGTTCTGCTAAGCTATTATACTATTTCCTACTAGTCCAAATCCTAATGCGAGTGATCAGTTTCTGGTCCATTTGCATATTTTCAGAACAAATCCAACTACGCAACTCAGTCCTGTCTTTCATCCTCCTAACTTTACCTGACACTTTACTTACAAGTAGTCTTTTAGTGCTTTTGTGGATTATGATCATGTGCAATATTTTCACCAGGATTGAATCTGACGACAATAATTTACCTATTGGGTCAACTTCTTATTTATATAGAGCTGCTATTATAACTCTTAAGGTCCTTCTAGCTTGGATTGCTTTAGAAATCATGCTTTATGGATTTTTAGCTCTTAATAGTCTTAAAAGAAGTACTATCATGCTCCAGCAATGCTTGTGGATGGTTTTAGCAAGTGTCGCTATTATATGCGCTAGTGTTTACTTACAGTTTAAATACTCAGGAATACCTTTTAAGAGTCAAGTTGCTGCTAAAAAGATGAAAAGAGTCAATTTAGCTGCTTTTGTATGGAGTGTTGGTAGGATTTTACATACAATTTTACTTGTTGTTAGAGAATCAGAATTGAATAACCCTGAAGAACTTAATGAAATATCTGATAATACATTACCACTTATTGTCACGGTTATCGACTTTTTATGCAGTGAGTTGTTGTGCTATTATTTGGTCATGAGGGCTTCGTTTTATAAAATTTTCTTACCTCAAGAGTTTGCTGCAGAAACAATTCCTATGGTTGATAGGAACTCGAAGTCATTATTTGATAGAAACTCTGAGCATAATTTTGTTGTGGAGTTGCAAGAGACATCTACTGCAGATTCAGGAGTGCTGATAAACAAAGAAATTTTCAACCAGAAAGGCAAACTAGGCACCCTTTATGAAGGAATATCAAATAACGCAACTGTTGTAGTCAGAAGACTTATTCTAAACCGAATAAGCGCTTACGTAATAGAAAAACTTGAAGAAGAAATCAATGATATGAAAAGCATAACAAACCCATACCTAATGACTAACATCCGAGTTGTGATAAAAAAACCCACACAAAACAAAACCTTCGATATAATCATGCCATATATATCAGGTGGGTCTCTTTATTCAGCCCTTCATGAGAAAAAACTCAAATTCTCATTACAAAAAAAAATCGAACTTGCCCGAGAAATCGCTTTTAGTATGAAACTCCTTCATGATCAAGGCCGAATACATGGGCATTTGACTTCACATAACATATTATTAGATTCAAGAAATATTCTTGTATCAGATCTAGGCATGGTTCATTTGAAGAAATATGTTGGGCTATTGGGGAATTATAGTAACAAATCAGCTTGGAGTTCACCTGAAGTGCTTAAAGAAGGGGGAAATGTGGTGATTAAAGCGACAACTCATGATGATGTTTATAGTTTTGGGATGATTTTGTGGGAGATTATGACTGAAAAGGAACCTTTTCCTGATTATTCCTTGAAAAAACTTAAGGAAATGGTTGTGGAACAGGAATATAGGCCAGCTTTGGAGGAATTTGAAGTCCCTGGAGTGCAGGAGCTTATTAAAAGCTGTTGGAATATTAACCCACAAAGCAGACCCACTTTTCATCTTGTGTTTAGCGCATTAACTATTACCAAATAAAAAACACTTATAAAATCCATATTTTAGCTTATTCTTTAAAATTTCTCTACATTTTCGCAATCTCTTTTACAGCTTTCCACATATAATCATCCTCTCTCTAAAATATCATTAATCATATTCAAATCACAAGCAAAAAAAAAATCATAAATCCCATAAACTCTAACTAAAAACACACAAAATAAATAAAATATATGTCTTACGAAGACTTATGGAAAGCAATAATCCGTCCTCCACGTGAAAATTACCGGATTCTAGACCTTGGAGACTGCGAGTTTCAAATGGGATGTAAAAATTGCAAGCGAACAGATTTTACTCTAACAAGCGTACAAGGTTTTCGTATAGTTGCATCTCATTATGAACCAATAGATTCCGAAAGAATCTCACCAATCCTTCCTTGTGTAATATATTTACATGGGAATTCTAGTTGTAGACTTGAAGCTCTAAATAGTATCTATTTATTAACAGGAAACATTACATTAGTATCAATTGACTTTCCTGGTTGTGGTCTTTCTGAAGGTGATTATATATCATTAGGATGGTATGAACAATATGATTTAGCTAATCTGGTTGATTATTTAAAAGAAGAAAGAAGAGTAGGGAGTATAGGTATATGGGGAAGAAGTATGGGAGCAGCAACAGCTATTTTATATGCAAGTAGTAACCCTAAAGGTATTGAAGCTTTAGTACTTGATAGCCCTTATGCTAAACTTAAAGGTGTTGCTATGAATCTTGCTAGGGCTAAGGCTAAATATGTGCCAAAGTTTCTATTAAGAATAATTTTTGCTTTAATCAGAAGTAGCATTATGAAAATTGCTAATTTTGATATTAAGAAACTTAAACCTATTAAGCATGTGAAGAAAATTAACATTCCAGCTATTATTGCATATTCTACTAATGATGAACTTGTTCCTTGTAAACAGTTTGAGAAAATACAAGTTGAATATGGAGGTGAGAGTCATATTTCTATATTTAGAGGAGAACATAATGATATGAGGCCGTCGGAGTTTTGTCGAGAAGTTGGTAGGTTTTTTTGCAGGCATTTGAAAGTTCTTGATTTAAAAGCAGCACCTATTCTAATCCCTCCACATTTAGTTAATGAAGATGTTGAAGAAAGAGCTAGAACACGTGAAGAGCTAATAATTGGACAAGAGCATGAACAGGAAAGATCTATGACAGTATCTAAGGCTGCAGCAGATTATTATAGCATAATTCCTTCAAAAAAATAATCTAATTATATAAATAAAATGACTATTATTAATAAATGCTTATATTTGTCATATCTAGTATTTTATTTGTATTTTAGACTATCTGATTAAAATATATATTAGAATAGTTTAAGTAAGTGTTTTGCAGCATATGCATTGTAATTTAATTTATTATCATCAAAAACTAGCAAAATTAACTTTAAATTTAATGGACACACAAACTTGATATATGCAAAGATCTATCTTAGTACATAGTAAATAAATATGAAAATAGTCTATTAGTAAAATATAGTAAAAAACTATTTGCTAATATTTACAAATAATATTATCTTAATCTTTACCACTAACTTGCATTTCCAAAAAGCAGCTTCCACTGTAAAAATTAAAAAAACTCAAATACCCTAAGATCGATAAAAAGATATAGAAGGTATCTTTAAAAAATCCTTCAAGCATTTCACATAAAATCATAAAACTTTAATTTTCAATAAGTCAAAGTCAACTAACTCTATATCATAGCTATAGTATTTATAATCCAAAAATCTATTTAGCCATAAAATTGTCAAAATTTCACAATTGCTGATACCTTTTTCAGATCTACACGTATTTAAGCACAACTTCATCATTAGCTAAAATCACATCAAAAATTAACTTTTTTAATTTCTAAACCTAGCATCTACTTCAACTAAAGTTCACTTTTCCCATATTAATAATAAATCACATCATGGCTAAACTTGAATGGTATAACGACCTAACCAAGTTCCAAGAAGATCTTGTGAAAAAAGGTTTTTGTTTCGGCCAAGCTTTTGCCATCACCACATACTGCAAAGCTCCGTCTTTAAACCTTCTTTACAAAGCATCATTCAAACAACTCTTAGACTCTGAGCATTCATCATACACAGCCTCATCTACTTCATTTACCTACAACTCTTCCCCATATTCCTACACTCAAACCTTATCCACTGACAAATCCTTCAAAAACTCATTCTCTTATACCCCAGAATGGAATAAATCCTTAAAATTCCTCGCCGACTTAAATCATAGCAAACTTCAAAACACTTCTACATTCAAATTATCTTGCGAATATACCAGCAAGTATATAAAATCACATCTAAGCTTAGAAAATCTTAAATCAGTAAACATCCAAGCTACAAGTCAATATAAACAATGTGGACTTGGAGTTGATTTGACTATAAACTCTGAACATAAAAGATTAAGCAAATATGATATGGGCTTTTGGTGGTTTAGAGATGATTATAGACTTGTTATTAAACATTTGTCTAATAGTCCTAAACAATATAAATTTGGGCATATACTTGGATCTCTTTATTATAAAGTTAGTAAAGATTTTGATTTAGCAGGACAGGTGGTTTATGAGAAATTAAATGGTGGATGTCAATCTTCTGTGGCTGGGAGACTAAGAGTTGATGATGGGAAAGAGTTAAAAGGCAGACTTGATGATACTGGGATGCTTGGGATTAGTTTGAGGAATAAAGTTGGGGATATGGTCACGCTTATCACGGCTGGACAAGCTAATATTCTTGATTCACAGTTGCATTTTCAGGTTGGGTTTAGAATTAAGATTAATCAATAGTTAGAATAGAAGGTTTAAAAAATTNGGGTTTAGAATTAAGATTAATCAATAGTTAGAATAGAAGGTTTAAAAAATTGTTAGAATATGAGGAGTGATTTTAGGTATTTTTTAGAAGATTTTAGTTTAGATAGTGAGAAGACGGGTTACTCAATTGTTAGAATATGAGGAGTGATTTTAGGTATTTTTTAGAAGATTTTAGTTTAGATAGTGAGAAGACGGGATTTTCTAAAGGAAATTATTATGTTTATTGTTTTTATTATAAGTTGGCTATTAGCTGTGAAGTATTAGATTAAGTGAAGGATTTTAGTGCTTGATAATAAAATTTTATTTATAAATGGGTATGAATTAAGTTGAAATACTTTAATATTATGTGATTTAAAGATATATTATATACTGAATCTTGTCAAAAAGTTTAAGTTTGATGTAGAAAGTTGCTATTCTAAAATGATTAAAATTTATATTGCAAGAATAAAAAGTGAAAGTTGATTGTTAAAAAAGCCATGATTAAATATAAATTCTATATTAGAGATTTATTGGCTAACTTGATTTTTATAGCAAAATATTATTAGAAGCTCTTTAGTGGTTTCTCTCATAATTATACTAAATGATAATATAACAAATATTAAAATTCTATATGCATCAATTGTTTTATTAATATTAGCTAAAATATTCTAAATTCAGATATCCAACGACTTCATCAATTTTAAGAAAATTAAATAATCACAAGATAAATTTTCAACATAGAATTCCACTTCTGTAAAAAAAAATTTTATAACTGATCTCTAAATTTACTTTAAAGCTCAATTCATCTTTAATCTTAATTATCCTTACTTGATAATTCAGCATTCACCTAAACTTTTGTACAAAAATTAATGAATTCAATTTGAGATTTTAAAAAATAATCTAAGAATTTGAACTTTAGACCTTAAAGTTTGAATTACTAAAAAATAAGAAATGCATTAGTTAAGGACGTTTGGTTTTTTAGTGAAATCTAAAATAAAGTATTGCATATAGATTATAATCAAAGACTGACTAAAAGGTTCGAAATATTTTGAAACTCTATAATTAGAATATTCAACTAAAAATAGCAATGCCTCCTGACATGTAATAAAGAGAATTCGTCGTGTTAAATTTATTTTTAAGTATTGCACAGTTGGAAGTTTTTTCCTAAAAAGCGTGCTTATAATTTTAGTTTGTGGGGGTAAGATGAGTTGTTACTAATAGCAGTTAATTTTTTATATAGTCAGCTTATTTATATTTTTAATACTGAAATAAGGAAACCAGTGCCTCAAATTAATATTTGAAGACTGTTCTTTATAGTATGCATGCATCATGGTAGATCTACTTTCTTGATTAGGTATAGCTACATCTTCGAATCTATAAAATTTACCATGTGAAGAGGAAATGAATCTCTTCCATTTTATATCAGAAGTATATTTCTAATTAATATAGATACTCAAAATTCAAGTAAAATCCTTCTTATAGCAATGAAATACCAGATAAAATAAAATATTTAAGATATGAAACTAAAAATTCCATTACTATAATCTAATCACTTGCAAATATAAATAAAATTTAGCCTTAGTCTTAGCCATAAAAAAATAACAAAATTTGAAGAGATGAAATACTTCAAGATTTAAGCAAGCCCTTTAAGAAATATTATCAAAAATGATATTGGGATTTTAATATATCATAAATATTATAGGATTTATGAAGCTATTCAAAGGCTATTTATAGTTACTCAATCTTAGAAAATTTTAATTATTTTGACAAATAAAGCTGGAATTATGGCAACAATGATATGTCTTGGATAGTTACTAACTTTGAAATGAAATTTTTTAATTTGAAGTCAATAGCAAAGTAAAGACCTATATTTCTTCCACGGAACAGAACAAAAAATATTATTATTTAAAATATGATTAAGCTTTTCAGAAAGAATATTATTAATTACTTGATGATAATCAAGCAACCAATGGAAAATATAATATATAAAGGTGATCAAAGTAAAAAAATAAGAAAAAGTAAGATATTAAACAGAAAATATATGATATTACACAATAAGTCACCCTTTATTTACGAAAAAATTAAGAAGTATTATTATATACTAAAATTTTGGAAATAGTGAACACAAATTTTATATAAAGCATGATTTTATTTTAAAATATACATAATCCTTTCAGACTTAAACATTTTTTACAGCAGTTTGATTTTAAAAACTCTAGCATTATAACAAATATTAGTTATCAAACATAAAAATATATATTGACTAAAATTGATAAAAGGGTTTATAAGCAAATATAAGGGTGAAATATAAGAAACACAAAAAGAATTATTTTTTTTATCTAAAAATTTTAACTTCCCAGGCATGATTTTGATTTCTTAAAAAATTCAGTTAAAAAACTAGATGAATTAGTCTCTTCTAGCTTATTTCATCAATTTATATAAACACTTCAATAAATTTTCATATCTCAAATAAGAAATTTTCACAGCCATAATACTTATAAAATAAACTTTAGAATAATTTCTAACGTCCTTTTAAAATTTTAAAATTTACTAAGGATTTTTAATATTTCAACCAAAATCTTATTAAACTTAAAGCTAAACTATCAAAAACAGAAAAGATTACTTTTTCTTTACTATCTCATTGACCAAAATAATTTAAACCACTTTTCAGTTAAACATATTCAAAAATGTCTTTAATAATAATAAAAATTATGCATCCCTAATCTTTTGGCAAGCTATAAATGAATTAGTTTTTTCTTCAAACTATTCTTTTATCAAATCATATTGAGTCACTTCAAGCTTAAAATAAAGTTTTCATGCTCAAATTGTTATTTTTTGATTTCTTGCTGTTAATAAAGATCCCGAAACAGAAAACAAAAACTAACAATAAAATAGCAGCTATTTATGTATAGTAATGCAAAAAGAACTTCCTTGATAATTATTATATCTAACGGAAAAATTCGGCATGATACATAAAAAGAAATCAAACTGTGCAATTACTGATTATTGCATAGTACTAAAAAAATATTTTATTGTCTTCCTGGAGATATAGCATTACTTATTGTAATCCTTAAACATTAATTTCTTAGACACCAGTAAATGTTTTGTATTAAGAACTGCTCTATATCACAGATAAATAAATTAGATAATAAGACACTTGGAATCAAATCCATATTTATCAATACTTCAAAATCAAATGAGATAAACCTCATAAAAATATGCCTGATCGATAAATATATACGAAAAAATTATGATTAATTTAAAAGAATATTAAAATACAAACTAGCAGAAACACAACTCTATGACTCAAAGTGCAAAGAAATATTAAATCAAGAAAGTAAAAAGCCCAGTGATTAATTGATAAATATATAAAAAATTATGAAACATTATACTACAAAAAAATATAACAGAACTGACATGTGAGTATAGGTGATAAACCCACCTATAATAATATGTTATTCAATCATGAATATCTGAATATATAGATTATTATGTAAAAATATTATGAAATCAAGACTAAAAAGTTAAATATAAATTTACTAAACAAATCAGATAATTAATAGAATTTTAGGGCTATTTTAAAATAAGACTAAAGAGCAAAATATAGTGTACTTAAAAAAAATGATTGTAATGGAGTTTAAGAACATTTAAAACAATAATTCGAACAAGATATTAAGTTGATAGCCAATAGCATGATTGAGAGATTGAAAGAAGATATAAAAGTGCATAAAAGTACTAAATCCAGGAATATTTAAAGAGGCTATTTTTTGATAAGCTCCTCAATAGTTATTAGAAATATTAGTATCTATGCTAAATTTCTGATGCTAAGACTTAAAGCAAAGCAAGAAAACGATAAAAAATTTATTGTACAGTGAATTAAATATGAAAGCAAATAGATAACCACTATTGTTTATTGTCTATTGCAAAAAATATTAAAGGTATAATCAAGTAATAAGTTTTAAGTTTATTTAGAAAAGAATAATGCTTTAAATAATTTGTGTTTATTTCTCAGAGTTCTTTTTTGTTGATATTAAAGTTTAGGGCTTAATAAACTTTTGCTATATAATACAATAATGCTTTAAATAATTTGGGTTTATTTCTCAGAGTTCTTTTTTGTTGATATTAAAGTTTAGGGCTTAATAAACTTTTGCTATATAATACAATATAGATTCTATTTAATGATATTTTTATAGTTAAAATTTATAAGAGAGCTTTAATTTGACTTTATGCATTTGAAAATTTTGATTAGTTAAAAGTGAACTGATTTTAAATTTTCCTAATTATTTAACCTAGTAATAATAATCGAAGGAAATTTATTCAGAGATAATTTTTGTTGTTTTTCCATAAAAATTCGAAAATATGTAGTGTGAAATAATTTGATACTATCTTTTTTAATCTAAAAATTCAAAATATAACTCCCCAACTTAATAAGCATCAAAAATTTAACACTTATATATGAAGATTTTTTAGTTATTATTTTATTTATGATGATATAAGCAAAGTTTAATGATTTCATCTTTTTAGCTATCCATTCGCATATTAAAATATAGTTATAGAAAATCTATTTTCTAATTTTCTCATTGTAAAATCCCCTTCTTGTGTACTTCAGTGACTTGAGTTTTTTCTTATAGTAATCTTCCTTCTTATGGCTATTTCTGTAAAAATCATATAATCATCTTCCATATTTATTATAAGTCTAGGTATATGAAGACAAATAGTTATTTTTGATGCTTAATAAATAGAGAGTAAGAATAAATTTATTAAAATACTATTTAAAATACCTTGATAATCATATTAATTACTATAAAACAGTTTATAAATTGGCCCACTTGATGACTTTATTGAGATTTTACTTTTTCAGGTGCATTATTATTTTCACTCCTCTTTAAGCTTAAACTCTGCTTACGTTTTATAATTTTTTCATTTTATTTCATCAGTAAAAGTGTCATATAGCATATTCATGCCTATATTTATAACATCAAAAGGCTAAGACTATAAATATCTCCTAGTATTTTTACCATAAATCTACCAGAAATACAATTTAAATCCATTCTCCATAATTATACTAAATCACTCTAACTTCCTCCAAACTCATCTTCAAAAACCCTTTAATCGATTTCCTAACATTCAAAATAATCCCTGAAATCCAACAACCTCAATTTTCATTAAAGTCCACCCNTACCAGAAATACAATTTAAATCCATTCTCCATAATTATACTAAATCACTCTAACTTCCTCCAAATTCATCTTCAAAAACCCTTTAATCGATTTCCTAACATTCAAAATAATCCCTGAAATCCAACAACCTCAATTTTCATTAAAGTCCACCAAATCCCTAAAGCTTAAGCCTGTAAAACTCGTAATTTCAAATAACAAAAATAATTGATTAAAAACATTCACCCATTTTCGTGACGAAAAGCATAATAAATCTATGGACTGCAATCAAAACGAAGGAAAAGGTCAAGCAATGCACATAAGGTCATCATGGGATAAACTTGAAAGCCTTTTAAACAGCCCAATAACTAAAAAAAATAATCGTATGCAAGTCTCATCTAATCGGAATAGCTTCATAATGTCTTCAGCTCGAAGAACAGGAAGTCTTTCAATGACTTCAGAGCCAAGATATGGTAAAAATAATGAGAATTCAAAAATTAATGACCAGTCAAAGGCTCATGACGATTCAGTCATAATACGTAGGAGTAAAACTATAAGAGAAGACAGACCTGAAATACCTTTAGAAATAATAAGAACCCTTTATTCTGCAAAATGCACGGATTTGCTACGTGATGTTAATAGAGAACAAGAAGAGATTTTTATTAAAAACTTTCAGCAATTCTGCAATTCAAGAGTGTTGAATTTCAGCAGTATGAATCTAGCTGAAGCTTCTGCGAAAGTTATTTCGGATATGTTATTAACCTGTAATTGCTTATCGCGGGTTAATCTTGCTAAAAATCGCTTCGGAAATAAAGGCTGCCTCGAAATATGCTCAAGTATTAAGAAAAACAACAGTATTATCGAAGTGATACTTTCTAACAATGATATTACGGCAACTGGAGCAACAAACATTATTAATCAACTAATTAACGACCATCTTATCAGCATAAATTTATCATCTGATGAAACTCTTCACAAAAATACTCTAGGCACCTGTTTAGGTATCGAAAAGCTTTTTATTCTTAAAACCCTTACTTTTCTTAATCTCTCAGGGACGAAAATCTCAGAACAAAACTTCATCAAAATCTCCAAGTCAATACAAAACAACTCAACTTTACTATCTTTAAACCTTTCTGGTAACAAATTCTTAACAAAAGTTTTTAAATCATTGTCTGAAAGTCTTATTAGCACAAAAGTGGAAGAATTATTTCTAGGAAATTGTAGAATCAAAGACAAGCATTGCGATTTCCTTAATCAACTTATAAAAAGTATGCTTCCACTAAAAAAACTTGATATAAGCAACAATCTCTTTACAGACAGTGGCATTTGCCAAATTTTCAAAGAGATTCAATACAACTCTACTCTTAAATCCTTAAACATCAGTAAAAATCATATTTCTTTAGGTGTTCCAGAAATTTTTCATCAGCTTTGTATCGACAATCATACTTTATTAGAACTAAACATGTCAAATTGTGAACTTCATAACAACCTTAAAATATTCTCAACTTCTTTAGCTATTGCTGATACAATAAAAAAGCTTGATCTAAGCTTTAACAACATTAAAAATAAAGGCGCTGAGCTTATTTCTAAAGCCCTTTTGCATAACAATTCAATAATTTCATTGAACTTAAGCTTTAACAAAATTAAAAACAAAGGGGGATGCGCTTTGGCTAAAGCTTTACAAGAAAATACTTGCCTTGAAGAACTGAATCTTAAAGAAAATGGGATAAAAAGCAAAGCTGCGGAAATGTTGAATAATATGTGTAGGGCAAATACAAAGATTTTAGTTTTAAACCTAAAACTCAATCCTATACATGTTAAATATACTCAAAGTATAAATCAAATATTAGAAAAAAGACATGAAAAAAAGGTGAATAATGATGTGCCGATATTGAAAAATAAAATAGAATATTTAAGGAAAGAAAAGGTTCAAAACAACATGATTTATAAGAAAATAGAGAAAAAAAATAAAGAGCATAAAGTGTATATTGAGAAATTTGAACAAATGAGTGAGAAACTTGAGAGGCTTAAAGAAGAACAAAAAGCTAGTATGAAAACTGTTAAGAATCAGCTTTTTGTTGTACAGATACAACATAGTACTAAGAAAGGGATGTATAATAATGTATGCAAAGAGCTTAATGTATAAACTATTCAGGCATATGAAAACACCAGTTTGCAAAAGATTAAAACTCTTGAAAAAGATATAGGCGACATGGATAGCCATATAACATCTTTGACAATTCATAGTAATATATAATTAGAACAAAAACTAGCCTCAACAAATGAAAAACTTAAAAAAAATATCGAATTCAAAAAAAAACAATATACTGATATTGCTGTGTATGCTGAGAATCTACGTAAAGGATTACCCCAACTACGTAAAGAATTACACCAGCTTAATCATGAGCTTGAAATAGCCAAGTATTCAAAGTCAAAAAGCAACTTTTCAGCTAATGAAAAGATCTCACCAATCAGAAGAGTATCAGTTTTTTAACTTAGCTCATCTAATTAATAGTATAAAAAAAATTTTTTTTTGATGAATTTCGATAATATGTGAAATCTTAATTCAGTTTGAAAAAACTTTTAAGTCATAAAACAGGTTATAATACTGGAACTAACCTATAAATATAAGTTTATACTGCATTTTGAATAAAAGCTATATTTTGTGATCTGATTTGCTAATTTAGGTTGCTGTTAGTAATAATTATAATAAAAAGTCTTTTTGTATTAAAAAATGTTTGGGATAAGAAATATATATAACCTTAAAGTCAAGATATGANTATTTTGTGATCTGATTTGCTAATTTAGGTTGCTGTTAGTAATAATTATAATAAAAAGTCTTTTGTATTAAAAAATGTTTGGGATAAGAAATATATATAACCTTAAAGTCAAGATATGATTATTTAGGCAATATTTAAGGACTGCACTAGAATTAGTATCTCATTTTCTTTTGCCTTTCAAGAAATAAGAAAGCTATAATTAAAATAAATTTTTATATACTTAGGTCTAAGTATATGTTAATTTATAGATAAAGAGCTTAAAAACATCATTACTATAGGTTTAGAGCTAGTCAATAAACTTAACTCCACAATATCTTTCCTAAAACAAATTTCTGTTATATATAAAATTTATCATTAATATATGGAAGTCGTAAAAGATCAATTCTAATTAAAATTTTATTACTTTTTTGTCATCAACAGAAAACTAAAAACTCTTTTAATCTAATAGTATAAACCTCTATGAGCTAGATATACGAAAAATTGATTGATTTTATTATTAACTTTAGAAATGCAATTAATATAATTTAATGGACAAGAACCTAGGTATCCGCATGACATGGGATAAATTAACGAGTGTTATGAACCCTTCACCACCAAAGTTACCACATAATGCAATAAGGTCTACCAGAAATAGTATCTTACATATTTTACCTATAAGAAACACTAATGAAACTATATCTATAAGAAATGATAATACTATAGAATCATCATTTACAAGGAAAGGTAGTCTGAATTACTCATCAGTAAGATCATCCTCAGCAACTGACCCATTAGATTTTAAACAATCGTATTTAAGCTTTGACGAAAGCACTAGAAGAAACTCCAGTCTTGCAAAAAAAGTGAAACGTGAAATTTCTCAAAAACTGATTCGTGAGCTTTTCACAGCTAAATGTGCTGATCTTCAGAGAGATGTTAACAAGGAACAAGAAAATTTATTCGTAAAAAATTCCCTTCAGTTCTTTGTCAATAATACCTTTTCCCTTTGTAATATGAGTTTGTCTGGTGCTTCAGCTAAAGTTATAGCGAAAATCTTGCAAATTTCAAATAGCATTTGTCGAGTTAACCTTGAAAAGAATCACTTTGGTAGCAAAGGCTGTATAGAAATCTGCACTAGCATCAAAAAAAATCAAAATATTATTGACTTGAATCTAAGCAATAACGATATTGTGTCAAACAACGCTGGAGAACTAATAAATCTCCTAATAACCGATCATCTTATAAGCATAAACCTATCATCTAAAGAGAATCTACATAAAAACACTTTAGGAAACTGCCCAAATATAGAGAAATTATTTATTCTAAAAACCCTTAATTTCTTGAACCTTGCTGGGACAAAAATATCAAAGAAAAACTTCTTGAAAATCAAAGACGCACTAAGAGGTAATACAGGAATTATTTATTTGAATTTATCGCATAATAAAAAGCTTGGAAAAGGATTCAAAGGTTTTACAGAAGCTCTAGCGACTACAAGAATTGAAGAGCTTATGATTAATGGCTGCAAGCTGAAAGATATAAATTCTCATTATTTAGCTGTGATGATTAAAGCTATGAAAACGCTAAGGAAATTGGATTTGAGTGAAAATGGATTTACAGACGAAGGTATGAGTTTGATTATTAGTTCAGTTGGGCACAATAACAGTTTAAAGTGGCTAAACATTAGTAAAAACAAACTTGTTAAAGGAATACCTAAGGAACTATATGATTTTTTTATTAATAATCATACACTAGAATGTCTAAAACTATCTAACTGTTTTCTAAGAAACAACCTCAGTATTCTTATCCCTTCCTTACAAAAAGCTGAAACACTACAAAAACTAGACTTAAGCTTTAATGAAATCAATAACGAAGGAGCTTACTTTATTGCAGTAGCCCTCCAAAAAAATTTCTCCATAAAATCCCTAAACCTAAGTTTCAATAATATCAAAAACAAAGGCGGCATATCATTATCAAATGCTATAGAGCAAAATCCTATACTTGAAGAACTAAATCTCAAAGATAACTCTATAAAAAACAAAGCTGCTGAACGGTTATATGATATGATCCATAAAAACAAAAATATCATCAAAGTCAACTTAAAGCACAACTTGGCCAATGTGAAAATTTTGCAGAATATTGAAACTATTTTAAATAAAAGGATGAAAAAAGCTGAGAAAATTAACGTCCCAGAAATAAAAAAAAAAGTTGGGTGGCTTAAAAAAAACCAAGAAAAGAATCAGAATGTGTATAAACAAATTGAGAGAAAAAATAAAGAACATAATATTTATAAGGATAAAGTCGATAAATTAAGTCAGACTTTGCATGCTATGAAAGGAGAGGATTTACAGAAAAAAACTATAAATGAAAATAAAAAATTTGAAGCACAGCAAATTAATGTTGTCATGGATTCAATGCTTGAAAAATTGGAATTGGAAGCGAAGGTAATGATTATTCAGGAATTCCAAAATAGCAGTGCACTAAAAATCAAAAAAATGAAAGGAGAGATTGATTTTATAGAAACAGATTCGACCTTTTGGGAAATAAAATGTATTTTCTAATCAGACGCCGGGACTAAAGCTATTGTTATGATTAAAAACCCGAAATATCTGCGTATGAGCCAAGAATACAATCAGGCAATCATAGAAAAAGAAAAAGTGAAAAAAATCCTTGAAGAGTTGAAATCCAAATTAAAAACCCTTCATCATGAACTATTTGTAATAAAAAACTACAATACATTTTCATTATGTTTCATTGATGAAAAGCACAAATATCATACTTTGCCTGTTAAGTTCACAAAAAATATTAATTAAGGTATTCAATAAGAATAAGAATAATAATAATAAAAATGGGTTGTGGAATCAGTCAGGACATAGGTAAAATTCACCGAACAACTGCTATTGAAATCCTTGATGAAAAAGACTACAAACTTAACCCTTCCAATGTTGTTGTAGCTAAATTCAAGACCAATGGCCAGAAAGTTAAAGTTCATTTCAGGACTATATGCCCTCGTCTGTATTCTAAAGTTTCTTAAACACATTTTAAACTAAAATTAAATAGCTAGCTTTTAATCAACTATCTTAATCTTCAGCTTTAGTGTTTTTACTTAAAAGTAAGAAATTTGTGTTCAGTGAGAAGCATAATCATAAGGTCCAGAATTCATAAGAATGTTAAGAGGAGTATACTGATCCGATCATCCTTGATGGGAGAAATTAAAAATATATAAACCTTAGACTAAATATTCTCAAGTTACTTAAAAGCAGGGATATGATGAAGTTAAGTTAGATAAAACGAGTGAAATGATGAGGATTTTGTAACCTGAATTTAGATTTAAGCTTTTGGAAGGCTAAAAGATGAGAAAAGGTCAGGTTTAGAGGAAGAAGACAGTGAAATTCTGTCCATTACTTAAGACAAGAGTTTAGTGAAATAGGAAAAGCTGTGAACAGAATAAATACAAAAGTTAGTTAGTGAANTAAGACAAGAGTTTAGTGAAATAGGAAAAGCTGTGAACAGAATAAATACAAAAGTTAGTTAGTGAAGAGGGATGATTTTGGTGAAGTTGTACAGAATGGGCTGGAATTTTGTATTAATTTTACACATTGTCATGCTTAAAGGATAACTTTTATGTATGAATATATAATCTTGGTTGTAAAATTCTTTATTTATTTTATCTTTCACTAAGATTGATATTCATGATAAACACTTTATTAGCATCCACTTGCTTATGAAAATTTTCACTAAGACTTTATAAAACTTATCTGACATCCACTTGCTTATAATAATTTTTACTAAGACATTATTAAGACTTTATAAAGCTTAGCAAAATTTACTATTTAAAAGATATAATTAAAGTTTTATATTTTTAGCATAGACTCAAATATTTTATGAACAGATAAACTAATATTATTTTATATAATATGCTTTATCTCCATAAAGTTATTCAAGTTTATATAAAAATAATTTTCTTATACTTATGGACTTGATTATTTTATATAATATGGGTAATTTTTATATTTATATATATAGTTAAAGGAAGTTAAAGTGGGTGATAGTTAAGGTGGCATGGTTTAAACCTTGTCCGATTGAAGTTTGTTTGTCCTACGATCTCTTTCTTTAGGCAGATTCGGTATGTTAAACCACTCGTTGTCGCTGGTTATGACTTTGCACTTGGCTGAGGAGTTCTTTACTATTTCTTTTCTTTAGCGTCAAAATGATTTAGGCAAATCTTGTGTCCACCTTGCTTTTCTTGAAGAATTCAATTACTAGAAAGATTAATAGTTATATATACATGATAATAATAATTTTGAATTTATAGCATCAAATTTTCAACCTTTTCAGATGCAAAATTGGATTCATTACATCTATTTTATTATATAATTATAGAATCAGTATTATATAAGCGATATATTTCAAAGCTATTTATAAAATAAAAGGAAACAGTTTCCTATACAAACTTAAATATACTAATTGATAATATTAAGAACCCTATAATCAAGTTTAAACTCTAAAATAACTCTTAATCATTGCCAAGAATCATAAAGCACAAAATACAATATCATACAATAAATCTATAAACATTAAAAACAAAATTCCCTTGTCAATACTTGTATAATATTTAATTTCCAATATACAACTTATCTATAAATCCCTTCAACTATTAAAATCCTTATTCAACATAATATCTAAGTTTATGACCTTCTTCAACTTCTTCTTTATAAAACCTAAACCATTATTTATAACAACATATAAAAAATATCAAATTTCATGAAAATGTATTATATTGGGCAATAATCCCAGTTCTCATCATCCTCACTGGGATTTCCATATTATTTTTCCTCCTAATCCTCCTAGGAGTTTCATTAACTTTCCCTCTCTCAGCTAATTCCAATTGGATCTTCGGCTTTAATCTCCTAACTTTCTGAACAAACTCATTATCTTGTCTTATAATCCTCTCTGTTTCTTTAAGTCTTTTCAAAAACACATCCATATACTCAGGCTCTGTAGGAAGCAAACATTTAACATAATCTTTTCTAGCTTTGATTCTACAAGCTAAAGATTCTTTAATGCTACTAAACGCTACTTAGACTTTACGCATTTTTTGAGGAGGGAATTCAGGACTAAACGGCATGGGTTTGCTAAGATTTTTTATCTTCCTTATTCGATCTATAACATCTAAATGTGTTGGGAACATGTAGTCGATACCTTTTTCATGAGAACTGAGATGGCTTTGGCTATGTTTAGTTTTAGAGGACTTCTCAATAACAGAATATGAGCATCTTTTTGTTGGAGAAATTGTTGTTTGTGTTGGGGTTTTACGAGATGGAGTCATGCTGGTTTTTGATGTAATTATAGAGAGTCTGCCTTTATGTTTTGATTTATGAGTTGATGTGCTTTGGGCTGATTTAGGACGCTTTTTATGAGCTGGTTTTGGCATATATATAAGAATATTAGGTTGATATATGATATAAGTTAAAAGATTATTTGTTTTTATATGGTCTCAAATGTTTTATAGGATGCTTATTATAAGTATTAAAGTACGAATATTGAATTTAGGGACAAATTAAGTTAAAAGATTTGATGAATTTTGGGATAAAGTTTTCAAATATATGCTTTTTAATTATAAGGGAAATTATGAAGTATTTGACTTTTCACTTAAATCTCTTTCTATAATAAGCATACTTTAATAATCATAGTTTTTTTTTTGATAATATGTTTGTTAAAAAAAAGTGTAAATTTATATACGTTATTATTACACATATAGCATTTTAAACTTTATATAATTAATATTCTAGATATATCTTTATGCATATATTTTAACTGATATCTTATCTTTTGCAATTTACAAAAAATAATCAAATATTTTATTTCCCAACCATCCTAAATAACTTTCCTAGACTATTAATTTATATAAATTGCCTGAAAATTATTTAAATCATGAAGTTCAGATTTTAAACGATGCTATTCAAATCTATAGACGGTTTGGGAGGTGCAAGCCCTAGAAAAGACTAAAAAATGATTTTATCATAGCTATAAAAATACTGATTTGTTATTCTTTTTTATTAAAAGGTCTTCTAAATGCAGATATTGAATTTATCAAAGACTTTATAGATACTCATATACTTAAATATATTAGAAGCTGTACAAATCTTAAATTATGTCAATAAATATGATGCTTATGAGATAAGCTATTTATATAAAGCTGCTAGAAATCGATATTTAGAGACTATGCAAGTAATTATTGAATTCTAGAGCTAAATCATATCTAGTTTCAAATGATTAGAATAGTTTAAAGCCTGTATGCAAATGAAATCATATTATTATTGTAAAATATCACACAATAAATCAAAATCTTGTGCTTATAAGATCATCCTAAAGAAAATATAAAATCTTTATTTTTTATGAATATACCTCTTGAGTTTAAACTATAAAGTGTTTGAATATTTGTTTACAATGCAATTTGTTAATTATTTTTTGATTGAGTAGATATTTTTAAGTATATAATTAAGATTTTTTAGTTTAATGAAGACTTAAAAATAATATTATATATAATAAATTGATATGTAGGTTTAGAATGCTAAGAAGAATAAGTTTTCTAATTATTTTAGACTTAAAAATACTTATGTAATATAAAGATTTTAATAGTAAAATATGTTTATTTATAGCCAGAGTTTAAGATATGGACCCCTCAGCTAGGGTAAAGTTGCTATCAAGCTAAAAAAAATGCAATCTTATGTACAACTACTTATTCGCTTATTAAAAATACAAATCCTCACTTACCCATATGAAAATTTCCTCAATATGTTAAGGATTCTACCAATCCTTATACCTCCTTGTAATAAAAATCTAAACCATTCAAGCAACAGCTTTTGTACATAAAATTCTTACAATTATCCAAAAAAAAATCATATCAAGCTGATTATCTTTCATAAAACATCTTCGAGACAAATAATAAAAAAATTACTGCATAATTCATATCAAGATTAACCCTTCAATCTTGATAAAACCAAAAATTCATACCAAAAGAATAAAAAAACCTTAAAAATTTAAACTTATGCAAGTTAATATTATTGAAGATTTTATAATCAAATAAAAAAACCTTAAAAATTTAAACTTATGCAAGTTAATATTATTGAAGATTTTATAATCAATTTTCAAAACTAGATGCTATCCAAGGATGGGCCAAAGCTTGATCAGCGCAAATTCTGTGTTCAGGAGTCCACTTTAAACAAGACTCAACAAAATTTATAGTATCAAAGTCAAAACCTTGAAGGACATTGCTTATACTGTTGGTATTCGGGGCACTTTTTATCTTAAACCTGCCTTGCCTGTCTATAAAAATATGGCTTCTTCGCCCTTTCCTGACAAAATATTTGTCGGGATATCCAAAAGTGCTTACAAAACTCTTAAACAACCCCTGTTCATTTTCAACATCAAACAAACTCTTCCCAGTAAGTAATTCAACAGTAATACACCCTAAAGACCATATATCAATAGCTTTAGTATAATCAATATCAAAAACAATTTCTGGTGCACGATAATTTCTATTCTGTACATATTCCAAAAACCTTCTGCTTTCTTTACAAGATGATCCAAAATCAATAATCTTAACTGAATTATGATTTTTATCTTTCAACATCACATTATCAGGTTTTATATCGCAGTGTATCATTTTCAAACTATGCATAACTTGTAAAGCTTGAAGAATTTGCCTGATGATTATTTTGACATTTTGGAATGGTAAACCTTGATTATTATTGTGCTCAATGATTTGATATAAGTTCTCGCATAGTAATTCAAAAACAAGACATAAATGACCTCTGAATTCAAAGTTGTTAAGAAGTTTGACAATGTTTCCTTGGGATTCTGAAGAGATTTGACAGAGTTCTTTAAGAAATGCTAGTTCTTGATCACCTGATTCTCTGCAGATTTTTTCGTTTCTGATGATTTTTATAGCGACTTCTGTGTTAGTTGCTCTGTCTAAACATTTTAGCACTTCGCCGAATGCCCCTTTGCCTAGAAATCCAAGGATTTCATACCTGTTTGCTATATTATCTCCTATAAAGCCTTTATAATAATTTTCCTCATCGTCGTAGTTTTTATCTTCAGGTTCTGAGACTGGCTTGTTTATGTAAAAAAAAATTCCTGTCGCGGTATTTTCGTTTATTTCCTGTTTATGGCATTTATCGACTGACGATAATTGGCTTATATTAGAATCATCTAATCCTTCAGAAAACGAATTGCTTTTTTTGTGTTTAATATAAGCCTGATTTTTAACTTTCTTACTAGTTTGTGTGACGATGCTTTCTGGAGGATCTTCATTAGGAATCTGATATTTAGTAGAAGTTTTCTGGAAACTTGAAGTTTTAGGCTTTTTCCTCACTGATGTACTTGGTGAAGAGTCAGATGTATTGGCTTGGCTTCCAGGTGATAAGTCAGCACTTAGTTTTGCTATCATAAACCTTAAAGTTGTTGATCTATACATGCTGGAATAATATTTATATATAACAAGAGCATAATGGTGGGAAATGGTTTTCTATTGAAATTATTTGAGGAAACATAAAATATGGGATTATAAATATTTAGATTATGAATTTGAATCATAACTTAAAAAAAACTAGGCTGGATTTTGAAAATATACTCCCTTATGTTTAGTCCATTTACATTTCACTATTTATGATGTATAAAAACTCTTATATTCAAACAAAAAAATCGTTTTTTATTAGTATTTTTTGACTCTAATACAATAAAATATTTATATAATACTATTTTATGTAAAACAGCATTAAAAGTTCTTTTCAAAAAGAATTTAAATCATTTAAAGATTTTCATCCTTAATGAATATTTAGCTAAAACCATAAGAATCAAAAGAATACTTTTAAATAAAAAGATTAAGTATCAAAGAAAGTTATTTGAAAAAAAGTGCAAATATGTGTTGATACACTATAAGAGATTAGGAAATTTTTATAAAATATTACAAGACTAAAGTTATCTAAATAAAAATGCTACCATTTTACAAAAAGTCTTCGATTAAATATTAGAATTGCACTCGAGCTATATTACACATACATTTTTAGGATATTTTATATGATTTCTGAATAAATACTTTAAGTTCAGGACGAAATTATGCTTTAATAAAATTTTGTTAGAACTTTTATAAGAAAGCATAAATCTTTATAAATAGGATATCAGTGTGAAGTTTTAGTATATTTAGATATAGTTCTAGGTCTATTTTTTGTTATTATGTCGATAATATGCATAAACTTTTCTTTCTAAATTTCATATATCACACAGATAACTCTTATTCTGCGAACTTGTCACCTGTTATAAGAATTTCTTCAGCAGATTTTTTAATCTCTAAAATAATAACCAAAGCTATTTGTCTGCATGCTCTTAATACATATTTTTTACGCCTAGCAGTTTATGATTCTCTAAAACTAACTCTCCCATCTTTTAATAGCATATTTTCCAACTAACACCTTATATTATTAAATACCAACCTCATATAAAATAATAAAAAAATTCTACTTAGCTTTCATATTAAACTACATCTTATATAAATAATTTTATGTTTATATTTGTAAATAATCAATAACAAAATATCAGATTATAATCCTAACCTCCTTTCCGCTTTTTTTGTAATCCTAATCCCATCCCGTTAAAATCATCAACTTAATTATCCTTTATTTCTAAATCTATAAAATTCCAAGACCTTAAGCTTTAAATTAAAAAACCATCTCCATACCCTGTAAAAATTTATCTATATTCTAATAGCAAACTCATAAATGGTATCATTTCAAGGTAAACTTTCAGCATGTCTACAGCTGATCCGTTCAGACCCAAACTATCAAAATATTCTTTCTCATCATAATCCCTGCCAAAGCTGCCTGTTCTGTTCAAGAAACCCTTATTTTCCTAGTGAGACTAATGAAAAATACCAAAACCCAATTTCGATTCTTAGCGAAATTATCAAATCCTCAGAAGACTCCAGCCCTGAAAAAAGCATTTTCTCTCTGAGTTTGACTAAAAAAACCAAATGCGAATGTTTAACTTTAGTAGGTCAACGAGACCTTCATTTTGAAGAATATTATTGCCAAGGTCTAATAGAACCATTTAACCTATCATCAGCTTTACATAATCAAGTTAATATAAACCGTATAGGTTATTGCCCAGACACCGAATGTCAAATCCGTAAATCTAAGTCTTCAGGACATATAAAAAACACTAAAGGCTTATATTTCCTATCTTTAAACTGGAGAGAAAGGAATCTTGAGACTCTTTTACACATAATAAAAGGTATTCCCAGTTTATTATATTTAGATTCAATATACAAAGCTCCAACAAATACAAAAAAATACTTACAAGGGATGATTGTTGAAGGATGGAATCAATGTTTGTATATACAACTCTACCCTTGTTTTTTGTTTAACTCAAACTCTTCTGAAGAAATTTTCTTAGACTATTTACCTTTTATAATCCTCCAATATAGTTTATTTCCAACTTTACTTGTATATGGTGATAAAGAAAACTTAGGATGGGATACAATACTTAGTAAATGGGGTGAAGAGCTATTTCTATATAAAAATTTCCTAACAGGGGACAATAAATTTCTGAATATATGTTTTTATTGTTGGAATCAGTCTCATGACAACTGTGAAAATCTCAATTTATCCGAAGAATGGGACTGTCATCAATGTGCACTTAAAAACCCTTCATATGTGATTTTTTGCCTGCAATGCGATATTTTTAGAAGGCCAATTATAGATTCTGACCTATCATTATGTAAAGTATGTATAAAACCTAATTGTGGGTTTTTATATTGTAAACCCTGCTCACAACAAGGTTTTTGTAAGTATTGTTCTAGAGCTGTTTATAAAACCCAAGCTTTTTTATGCCCACATTGTTATGTTTGGGTGAATTCTACTTATTGTAAAACTTGTTGTACAACAATTGACCCTTTAAAAATTATATGCTATAGATGTGCTACAAATTTTATAAACTCAGAAGAAATATGCTCACATAATATAGGAAAATCACGATGTCAGGTTTGTCTTTATGAGTACACATGCGCGATATGTTGTAAGAATAAAACAATTAATGATGGAGCTTTTTGTTGGAAAACAAAGACTAGGCTTAGAGATTGTTTTTGTGATAAATGCGAAAAATATATTCCTGGGAACAGTTTAGTATGCTATAATTGTGTTTTTTCTTTAAAAATATGTAAAGAAGGACATTTGATTACAAAACAAAGCGTAAAAGAATGCCCAAGTTGTTTAAGAGAAAGTTCTAAGTTTTGTTTAAAATGCTCTGATTTTGATAAGGAAAAATGCGCTGATAGAATGTTTTGTAATGAGTGCTCAAAGGAACTTAATGATTTTTCTATAACAAAATGCAGGGTTTGCAATATGAACCCTGCTAATAATACTGAGAATTTAGGAAGTTGTTGTAAGAAATACCAAGTCTGTGAAGATTGTTATGGGGTTTTAAATACATGTCCATGTGGGGCAAAAACTATAACATTAGATGAAACATGCCCAAAATGCAAATGCGATATAAAAACTAAACCTCTTATAATTGCAAAAATATACTGCAAAGACAACCGAGGATGGACATGTAAATCCTGTAACTTTAGCAATAGAATAGCTAATGATTATTGTGAAAATTGCAATATGAGCACAAATGAAAATATTAAGTTAAAATGCACCATTTGTAACAAAGAATGCTATGGGAAAATATGTGATTTTTGTAATAAAATCGGTAATTGTGGATGGTGTAGAAAAAACATATTACCAAGCCAAGGACGATATTGCGCTAAATGTGCTGGTCTTTGTACAGAAAGAATATGCGAAAATTGTCTAGGTATAGGGGTATCTAAACAAGATACAATTTGTTTTATGTGCTCTAAAAGCTTATGGGTTTGTTCATGTGGAAAAAAATACCCACCTTGGCATAAAAAATGTGATAATTGTAACAGGGCAAAACATTTGATTTGTGCAATTTGTGATATAAATTATGAGCAAAAAAAAGATTGTTGGAGATGTGGAGGGATCTGCAAAAATGTTCCTAAAAATTATTGCTTGGGGAAAAAAGTGTCAGTGGTTAAAGATGTGAATTTGTGTGGGGGTTGTAGTTTAAAACAAAAGTTTTGTTTATGTGGGTCGAGGATTTTGGAGGTTGAGAATGTATGCAAAACTTGTAATAGAGAAATAAAAGATTAGATTTGTTAGATTATATTAAGGATTTAAAAGTTATTTTTAATATAAAAACTCATATTTCAGGACAAAATGTTGTATTTTCTTATAAAAAAACCAACTCCAGCATTTAACACACATTTTTAACTTTATATTATTTACCTTTAACCGGTGAAGTAATAATTCTTGCTTTATTAAAACTAACAATAACATCATCCAACAAAGAAGGTTTTTTTTCAAAACTTACTCTTGGGGATATATTCTCACCTTTATCATTTTTCATCCCAATAATCATATCCAATAACATAATTTTCTCTGTAAAATCTTCATTCACAACTTCCTTTTCTTCCTCAAAACACTCCATAATTTTTATCTCTTCTTGTATTCTTTTATATTTTTCTTTTAGCAGATCAACTTTACACCTTTTCACTTCAGCATCATCCATTAAATCTTTAACCACTTTAGGTTTATTTATATTATCATTAATATTATCAATAGCTTCTTTTAACATAGCATTTTCAATAACCACCCTTCTAAGTTCATTTATAGCTTCTGTATCATTAAGTTCAATTATTTCATTTGAACTAAGCTCATTTGTTATTTTTCTGTCTTCATTTTCAAAAAATAAAATAATATATGTGAGTTTTTCGCATTCTTCTATAAGAAAATTATACTTTTCTATATAAATATCGTTATCATCATATTCTTGAAGTTTATAAATTTCGTTTATAAGGGAATTTATATGCTCTTCAAGGTCGTCTACTTGGCTTTTTATATCTTCATTTTGTGTTTGGTAACTAACTTTGCATATTAAAAGGTTTTGGACTGCTTCTTGGAATTTTATTATTGATTCTTGCATTTCAGCTACATCTTTAAACCTTTTTTCCACTGTTTTTATCGTCTCACTTTTCGTTAGTGGTACTTTTGAAAAACCTGCAGTCATAGTTTTAAGTTTTGTGACATCCTTTTCGAATTCATTATGCATTGCTAGGATATCTTTCATAATATTACGTTCTTCTAAAGGCCGACAATGGTATTGAACTCTTAGTTCATGTTTTTGGTTTTCAAGATCCTGGATTTCGCTTTCGAAAAAGTCCAAAACAAGGTTCATTTCTCTTAACGCAAGATGCTTAGTTTTAAAACAACTCATTATTTTATCACATCTATTGAATCATATTTAAATATCATCCTCATATATATTTTTCTTCCTAATATCCCATTTCTATACCCCAAACAATCCTATATCTTAAACCTATCATAAAATCTTATCCTTACCTAAATTTTTCATATAAATTCATATCTTCCAAACCTCTTAAATCTATAACCTTCCACCCAAACCTTAACTTTCTTATCATCTTCTCCCTTCTAATGCTAAATTCCAAACCCTACAAAATTCTTCACATCTCTAAATCTTAATCAAAACACTTATCCTAACAAAGCGGCAAAAACATCAATGGTAAATATGAAAGCTGCGAACCCGGAAAAAGGTCTGGCCAATGAAAAGCAGAAAAGCATTCGAATGACGAACATCTCTGCCGCCAAAGCTGTTGCAGATACAGTACGAACCTCTTTAGGTCCTCGTGGAATGGATAAAATGATCAAAGATAGCAAAGGAGAAGTGATGATCACTAATGATGGGGCGACCATCATGAAACAAATGGAAGTCCTCCATCCAACAGCGAAAATGCTAGTCGAACTGTCCAAAGCTCAAGACATTGAAGCTGGTGACGGGACAACTTCAGTAGTTGTGATAGCTGGAGCTCTTTTAAACTCATGTACTGCATTATTAGAAAAAGGAATCCATCCATCTCAGATTTCTGACTCTTTCAAAATCGCTGGAGATCATGCGTCTAAAATCCTTGAAGAGATGTCGGTCAAACTAGACCTTTCCGATACTACATCTTTAGAAAAAATTGCTTCAACAAGTCTAGCTTCTAAAGTTGTTTCACAGCATTCACAAGAGCTTGCCCCTATAGCAGTAAGAGCTGTTATGAGTATAGTCTCAGAAGGTGATGAAAACGTTGATCTTAAAAACATTAAAGTCTCTAAAAAACTTGGTGGGACTGTTGATGATACTGAACTTATAGATGGATTAGTATTTGCTTCAAATCATGCTTCACATGCTGCAGGAGGGCCAACTAGAGTTGAAAACCCTAAAATTGCCTTGATTCAGTTCTGTTTGTCTTCACCTAAAACTGACATGGAAAATAATATTATAGTCCAAGATTATACAGGAATGGATAGGATTTTGAGAGAAGAAAGAAAATATATAGTCAATTTGTGTAAGAAAATTGTTGATACTGGATGTAATGTTTTGCTTATACAGAAGTCAGTGCTTAGAGATGCGATGAATGATTTGAGTTTGCATTATTTGGCTAAGCATAGGGTTATGGTTGTTAGGGATATTGAAAGAGAAGATGTGGATTTTATATCAAGAACTTTAGGTATTACTCCTATTGCCCATGTTGATCAGTTTACTAGTAATAAATTAGGATCAGCTAAGTTGGTTGAAGAGGAAACTGTAGGAGAAGGGAAAATTGTTAGGATTAAAGGGTGTTCAAATAATAGCCCTCAAGGAAAAACTGCGTCTATATTAGTTAGAGGGTCTAATCAATTGGTTTTAGATGAAGCTGATAGATCACTTCATGATGCTTTATGTGTTATTCGCAGCTTAGTCAAAAAAAGAGCTTTAGTCCCAGGTGGTGGCGCCCCTGAAATGGAAATGTCTCAGAAACTCCTTGAATTATCTAGAACTCTAACTGGAGCTGAAAGTATTTGTGTTAGAAGCTTTTCTGAAGCTTTAGAAATTGTTCCTTATACCCTAGCAGAAAATGCTGGGCTTAATCCTATTAATATTGTTACAGAACTTAGAAACAGACATACTAATGGGGATAAACATGCTGGAATTAATGTTAGAAGAGGAGGAGTTTCAAATATGATGGAAGAAAATGTTGTCCAGCCTTTGTTAGTATCATTGAGCGCCTTAAATTTAGCTACTGAGTGTGTTCGTATGATTTTAAAGATCGACGATGTCGTTATGGTTAGATAATTAAATTATAGACTAGACACGCTTAATTTGGTAAGATTTTATTTGATGTCATGACCATATTCCCATAATGCCCAAGTGAGCTTTCAAAGTTCCCAAGCCCACTCAAAGGGTTTGTTGGGACAACTTTCGGGTTTTGCTTAGTAAATCTAGCTAAGTTTTTATAAAAATACACTTTTTTATGAAAAAAAAGCATATAAAAAAAACCCACTCAAAGGGTTTGTTGGGACAACTTTCGGGTTTTGCTTAGTAAATCTAGGTTGTTGGAATGCTGGATGTTTGGCAATATCGAAAATATTGTAATTGTAAGTTGGTCTAAAAGAATTAGCCATAGACTTCGAATGATCTAAGTCATTATACTTTATCCCAACCGGCTGAGGACTAAAACTCTTATAATTGCCTTGAACATAGCCTTTAAGTTTATCTAATTCTTGCTGTTTAACTTGAAGTTGACTTTTTAGCTTCTGAGCTTCATAGGCTTGATTTGAATAATTTGAGCTAGGTATCGAAATTGCTTGTGGTGAATTTTCTCCAGGTTGTGAAACAAATGCAGGATAATCACATGAATTCTGGTTTTTATTGAAATTATACCTTTTAAGACCTTCTGGGTATTGACCTGGTGTGAACTCAAGTTGTGGGTGTCGAACTGAAAAGCTCATAATAATTATAATATGGATTATGATTAAACTAAATAAAATAAATTCGCAAAAAATAGATAAAAAAATCGTTTGTTGGGTTTTTAAAACTGAGAATGCTATTTAGATAAATGCTAGAATTTGAAATGCAAAGTTTGGAAATTTGTTGTGGGATTTTGAGTTTTTGGGTGTTGTTGGAAAGAGTTTGAGAGAAAATATATTTTAATACTCTAATTTATTTCACACATAAAAAAAGTGCATCCTCATAATTACATCATATTTCTTAACCTCCTATCTATATTTTAATCTCTAACTTAATTT